>JAQGBH010000117.1:0-74327 GCA_034698265.1 Sminthurinus aureus
GAGCTCTGAATTTTAGCGTGCTTGGTGAATGCATCAAAAGTCTAAAAGTATCAAAATAAGTTAGAGTAAAAGATACAAAATTCTATAGGTGCTTTCAGAAGGCACAAAATAAGCAAAGAAATTCCAGATTTCTCCAAAAGCACCAGGTTTTCAATTCCAAATGTTTGATTGTAGTGCATAGAAAATCAAAAAACATCATCGTTTCCCGATTCACTAAGCAGGTTGACTCATTGACAAGAGATTACAACAAGTCAACTTGAAAACCTGGTGCTTTTGGAGAATTCTGGAATTTCTTTGCTTATTTTGTGCCTTCTGAAAGCACCTATAGAATTTTGTATCTTTTACTCTAACTTATTCAACAGACTTTTCCCCGTTTTTCAGACATTGTGATTTCAATTGAGTCTAAATTCTTGAATCTGGAGTCTAGAGTCTAGAGTCTAGAGTCTAGAGACTCACAAATATGCACTCACAACCTTATGCATTTTACGACGTACGACATGCACTTGAAGGAGAAATGGGGAAACCTGAAACCAAATAGTTTTAAAATTTTTCTACCGTTCCGTTCCGCCGTGTTCTTTGCAAACTGATAGCTGATAGCGAATGAAAATACAAAAGAAGACAAAAGTAACTGGAAAATGTGTTGTAGGATGCAAACTATAATTCAGCGTTGAATGTTTACTTGATTCTTTGTTATGCATATGCAGAATTGCTAGAAATGCAATCAAAAGGTAGAGCTTTCCCTGGTACACGCGGAACGTAAGCTATTTATGCTGACTTGACTCTTGACTCTAGACTCTAGACTTTTAAAACTGGAAAGTCCAAAATAGATTTTCATGGCAACGGATGGAGATAAATCAATGGATTTCAGTTTTATTTTGAGTTTCGAGTTTCGAATCATGCACTTGCTTTTACCTTTGCTTTGTATACATTTTGTATTTTGTATTTTATATGTACCAAAGTTGGATATCTGATGCATGCATCAATGCATCACACATCCTGCATATCGTATCGTTATAAATATTCACAGTATTTTAATATTCATTAGCAGAGGCAAACAAAACCCAAGCCAAAGTCAAAGTCTCAACTTGGAACCCCCGTTCCATAGAATATAGAAAGTAAAGAAGCTAAAACTCATTATTCATAATTCGTAATTCATAATACTGAATGCAGAGCGACATAGCCAGAATAATCTCTTTTTCATACGGTGAAAAGTAAAGTAAAATAAAGCAAACACGTCATCGTCATGGCTGATATTCTGATATTATTTGGAGTTCATCGTCTCTCGTCTCTAATTTCTTATGCAATTCGCTGTCAAGTATAAGATATTCAGACCGACAACTGTAATTAAAAGCATGCAAAACAGAACAGTACATACGTATCTTTGTATAGATACAGGAAAAGAAAATCTCCAAGAGATACTAAAAATGACAAAGCATCACCACGGGAAAAAGTTTAGTCTAGAATCTAGAATCTAGAACCTAGAAAATTAGAAGAAGCCAGACGCCTGTTGGAGCTGGAGCTGGAGCTTGGAGCTGGAAGTGTGCAAATATGCAACGCATATTACATCTCAACTGCATAATGGGAAAATAATGGGCAAGGTGACTTTTCTGATGGAGTGTTGAAAGTTGAAAGTTGAAAATGAGAAACTTGCAAGTCGGCTTGAGCTTCCTACTCTCAAATCTCCAATAGTTTTAGAAATTACAATGGAAAATCCAGTTATCTCAACTGTCGACTGGATTCTGGATTCTGGACTGTTCTAAAATACAAAATACAAAATATGGAATAACATTATTGGATTTCGAATAATATTGATTAATTAATACAAAATTCCAGGAATGCTTTCAATGCTTATTGTGTTATCCGTTCCTCGACCTCATCTTGAATCAACGCAGTACATATTATACATGTACATTTTACATGTACAGTGAGGAGTTGAAGTGCCAACTTCCTCTTTTCTCACCATGACAAAGGCACACGTACAAATTCCTGCCCCTTTCCTTTTTCCTGTGCAAAATAAAAAAAACAAATGAATAAAAAGATTTCATTTTTTTTACAATTTCCAATCCGATTACTGATTATTACTAGAAATGGTGCCCATGGTGCTTCTATTATTGTTTCCTTGAGCCTTGAGCCATTTATTTGATTTCAGAACTGTATGTTTGATGTATCATTTATAATGAAAATACACATATTATGCTTGTGTAATTTTCATTTCCCTGTACATTCTACATTCTGTTCTGTAGTCATTAGACTGTGTGCGTGACGAAATTTTGGAAAATTCAATATTCGATGCAATCCAATCTAATTCAGCTCAATGCTCAATCCCATCCAATCTGAAGTCGAATGTACATTGTACATGGTAAATGTAACACATATTGATTTATAACTTTGCAACTCTCCTAATTTCCTAATTAACAAGCGGGCTGTCTCAACTTTCCACATCGTGGTTTTGTGTTGAAATGGGGTACAGCATACAAAATATAGGATAGACAATCAGATCAAACTGTATATAGTTTTTGTGGACGGTTGGCTGTTGGTTGTGTATTTTGTGTTTTGTATTGTGTAAGATTACAGCTCTTGTAATTTTATACCCAGTCAAAAGAACTGGATGCTTGATGATTGCAATTATGGCCTATTGTCTTTTGTCTATTGGTTTTCTCCTCGTTCGTTGTTTGGCTTCGTCATCAGGACTGAAACCAATGGAATGCTGCAACGTAGATGGAAGAGCTAAATGGGATCATGCACAAACAAAAGTCTTGGTACATTGTATAATAGATGTGATCAGCGATCAATGGTCATCGTCTAATCCGATCATAAAATCCAGAAAATTCCCGCATGTGTAGAATCTAGAACTATCCAGGAAACGTCTAGATTCTAGAAGGAAAATACAGCGGGATTTAATTTATCCTCCCGTCCTCAAATCCCAAACTCTGAGCTCAAAGCTTAAGCTAATGCTACTCGCTACTCATATGCGTCTTAAGTACATATCTTTTGCATTTTGTACAATTTTAATATTTCCCACTCGACACTCGAGACTCGAGAGTCGAGAGATTCAAAAGTCGAGGATTGAGCGTAAGAATCCGTAATCTGGAAAGCCTGACGTCCGGTGTTGAATATTTTTCATGATGAATATTCTAGAGTCTAGCCCTGAACCTTGAGCATTGAGCTTTGAGCCCAGGTTTTTTATGTAAAAGAAGAGAAAAGCTTCTACTATTTAGAACTTAGCTTATAGGATTTTGTTTGAACTTTTAACGCAACATGTGTGTTTAGTGTTTAGTGTTCAGCTTTGGGCAAGTGTAAAAGTGCGCCTTAGCACTTCAGGCTTAATAAATTGGGAAAAGGCGTAGGAACAAGGTAAAGTTGAATAGCTTTAGAGAAAGTTTGTAGTGTGTAGTGTGTATTGATCAGATTTCAGGTTTCAGAATGACAGTATTTCACGCTCTTCACTCTTCACTGTATTTGTATATGAGTGGATAAAGACATGACAGCTATCCGCACGTGTTTTATTGGCTGTGTGACGTGTAGGAGGGATTATACCCTTGTTTATTCTATGACTGTGTCACTGTGATTGTGACTGTGGTTTTGCTGGTGATTGTGATATGTGGGAGTTGTAAGGAAATAATGAAATCTGGCGGGAAGCACGTCGAGTTCTTGTACATTTTCTACATTGTACCTTGTATAATGTAGATTGTAGATGTTGTCTTGAGAAAACTTTAGTAGATAGTAGAAAGTAGATATTATTAAACTTTATGAAAATCACATCACACCACAGGCACCACGCAGCAAGTGATATTCTTATTATTATGTTATTCCTCCTTTGTTCTCCATTCTTCGGTCTTGGTTCGTCGTTCTGCTCTGATTACAAACTAAAATGTGGAAAGCTATCTCAAAGTATCCAGAAACTAGGATCCAGAATCCAGAATCCAGAAACTACGGACTACGGACTACGGATGGAGATTGTGCAATGTAGATTGTGTCTTGTGTCTTATGTCTTGTATCCCAACTTGACTTGTCTTCTGATTCTAAGATGAATTGGCTGTATGAAACGAAACAAGAAGAAGAAGTAGAAGATGAAAACGAAAACAAGTTGAGTTGTGCTTCATCTTCCCCATGGCTTTCTCTTTCTCTTCTTCTCTCTACTTTTCTACTGTCATTTTGATTGTCTCTGGTCTCTGGGAGAGAATTAAGACAAAAGTGTGAGGACGAAGGAAGAAGGAGGAGGAAAACTAGTTAAAGCATTCGATTTGATGAGATTAGTTGCAAAAATAAAACTTTGAAACTCCTCAAGAACAACAGATAAAGGGAAAGAGACAAAGATTGTGCATCTCACACATAGAACATAGAGAAAGCTGACATCAAACACTCACATCTACATTCTACATTCTACATGCATACGAGAGAACTGAACAGGGAAAACGTAACATTGAACATTGAACGTTGGACATCCGCGGAGCCCTTGTTTTGACACGATTAAAATTTTCGGGCCCAGCTCATGTACACGCGTCACTTACCATTCTAGGTTCTGGATTCTAGATTCTACAGATTTATCTAGGAACCACACGAGCACATTGGAAACTACAAACTACTGTAAATTGTACATCGTACATACTACATACCGCAGAACATACGTAGAAAATTCCTCCTCATCCACCAAACACCAAACATCAAACTGTCAACTTTCATAGCAACTAAACTATGCCTTCATCAGTTTGTTCCTAATTCACAAACCACACGAGTCAGTACTCAGTAGAAAAGAGAAAGCAGAAAGAGTACATTGTACATATTACATATACACAAGTTGATGTGAATGGTGAATGGTGAAGCAAATTTCCTATTTGAACTTTCTCGTATCAGCCAGAAACCATCAACTATCAACCAGAAACCATCAACCTGTCTGACTGTATATTGTAGTGTATGTATATGTTGTATGTGCTCTCATAAATTGGATTTCCCGTCAAGTTCACTCCTATCCCTGTTATTTCACAACGAGTTGTGTTGGATGTCGGATGTGGGATGTAGGAGGAAGAAAAATTGATAGATTCATGTCATACACGGTGTGAAATATCACTATCGCCTTGATTAATGTGTGCTCTTCCGCAATTCTGTCGTATGAGTATTGAGCACTCCTTCCTTCTCCTCACTCTTCGCTCTTCACACACCAAATTTGATACAAGGTATTAAAACACAAGACACGGACTTCATCCAGAAACTACATCCACATCCACGTCATTTATTTCAGCCCTGGTTTTTTCAACTGACTTCCAAACTCCTAAAATGTAATGCAGAATATCAATATTTTTTTTACGTGTAACTTTGCCACTGAATATTGTATATCATGAATTTAAAGTAAATTTCATGGCATGAAGATGAAAAATAAAAAATTCAGAGACATGAATCAAGCATCATTTCTAATTTCTAAGCATGGATCTCTAATCCAAGCAAATTTTAAATTTTAGGCGTTGGACAAGAGTTTTCCAGAAATTTAAACTGATACAAAGTACAAAATACAAAGGAATATGAAATAGAGATAAAAAACAAGCACCAGATGATATCAGTCAAAATCAGTCAAAATTCAAAATAGCTCCTAAATCTATAAAATCAGCTGTATCACCTTGAAATATTATTTGTTATTTAATGAAGAGTACAAAGGCCACACTGGCTCTGGCTCTGTTTCTGACTTTGCAGAATTTATCAATGATCAATGGCTGATTTTCCTAGAAGCTTGCAGTCCAACTTTAATTGAGTTGATCACTGATGTAACTACTAAATTCCAAATACTAAATACATTTGAAATCAATAAAGTACAAGTAGCATTTTAATTCAGTTTCACTATTAAAAGCTCCAACAGAGGAACAGATCAACGAACGACGTGAATGTAACTTATATAGCACAAGCTGAAAATTGAAGCGTACTTCATATTTGGATCAGTTTTAATCACACATGAAAGGAAGAGAGAAATTTCAAATTACAAAATTTCAAGTGCAGAGGCCAAATTACAAATTAGGTTAAATTCCCTATTCTCTAGTTTCTACTAATTTTACAAAGCAATGTGGATTTAAAATACAAAATAGAGAAGGTTTAAAATATTCAAAATAATGTGTACTTGTAATTTCTACTTTCCACTTTCTGCATTCAATTTATGCGTGTGTGTTTTGTATGTGGACGAAAGACTAAGGAAATTAAATGGAGTGTTTCCTCCCACTTTTGTGTACATAAATGTACGTACGTATTTATATTCATTCGTCCGGATAATAGGCCAAATAACAAACCTCTTCAAAGTAGAAGAACAAGACGAACATCTGTTCTCTGTTTTCTCTCTCGTTCTCTATCTTTCTGCCTTTTCAAACGGACACGTATTATTGTACATTGTACATTTCATAGTAAATTCAGGCCTACGTATTCATATGCCATATGCAAATTTGCCATCTGAGCAACCCCAATGTAAAATGGAACAAAATGGAGCAGAAAAAGTTGCATCGTTAATTGTAACTAGTGAGCTTTTAGTAGTTGCCACTTACCAGTGTTACTGTATTAGTCTGACTGTAGACTGTAGCATGCTGCATGCACAAACATGGGAAAATGGAGAGAAAATTTGAGTCAAAGTCCCTATTTAGAATTTGCCTGATAAATAATCACAGTTTGTACTCTGTAGCCTGCACAAAATTCAATTCTCATTCTCATTGAATTCTGTATTCTGTATGCAAAATCTCAGTATCTCTGAAACTCGGTTCTCTGCACGATCCACAATGCATTGCTGTACGTTGTTTGTGTATTATTATTATTAATTAAAACAGATGATAAAGATATGAGCCCTGAGGCCTCAAACTCGGTCTCGGTCTCGGTCTAGTAACACTAAACACGGAGCATTCAGAGAAGTAGAGAAATGAGAAATTTACAAATGAACATATTTGATTATTATTCTTTCCATCATTAGCGCTGTAAACTCTAAACTCTAGGAAATATTTAAGTGTAAGACAAAGAACCTTTCCTGCTTCGCTCGTTTACTTTTATCCTGTCATATATGTATTGTGTATTTAAATACATGTGATTCCACCTGGAATCTGAAATCTAGAATCTGGAATCTGGAGAAAGTGAAGAGAAAGAAACTTTTTAGTCCTCAGAATTTCAAAAGGTGTTCTCTGGATTCCGGACTCCTTTCCCTTTTCACCTGTTATTCTCATCATCTTTGGGATAATAATGATGATAATGATACTACTTACTAGGAATTGAACGGTTAGACATAAGAAGTTTGGCATATGCACCGCACGGCATACCGTAGAGAACCCTAATACTGTACAGGAAGCAACATTTTTCTTTGTATTTGCTTGATAATTCCCACAGTTTAAAAGTTAGGTAAATGAACTTAGATAACGTTTATAGATCAGGAATTTTCTCGTTTAATAAGCCCAAGAAATTTATATTTGGCAATCCCATTTAATTGTAATTAACTAAAATGTGCGTGCCCTAATACTGTACATGGGTGTCCTAATACTGTACACTTCCACAAAATTATAAATAATTCGCTCAAAATGAGTTCTAGTCCCATAAAAATAATTAAAATAAGTAGATTCGGTCCCTTCTTACCTTAAATTATGGTTAGTTTTTTGAAAACCCGTTTGATTATACCTTAATAATTGCAATTTTAGTTAATCACAATTAAATGCACAGTATTTTAAGTTTGATGAGTTAAAATTCAGGTTTTTAAGAACTTTATAAGTTTTGAAAGTATAATAACACTTTTTAATAAAAAAGAAGCAATTTCCTCATTTCAAAATATCTTTCGTTAATTGTAATTAACCTAATTACAATTAAATCCTGTATTAAACTGGAAAAAATGTACAATTAATGATACTGTTTTGTTAGTTTTTGTGCTTTGAGTAATTTATAATGATTTTGAGTTGACGACTTATGTTAATTAACTATAAAATAATAATAAGGTTAATTTTCTGTGGATTTTCCGATGTTTTACATGGTAATACATACTGTACAGTATTAGGGCACTTTCACACAAAAAATGAGACTCGTTTTTCAAAAAATTGCCAAAAATCGAAAACTCGACGGATCAAAAAGATAAATGTACCATTTTAGAGGGAATTGCTTGAAGTTTAAACGACTAAGGTTTCATAAACTTTTATGAAGTTTTAATATGATTCCGAGTACTCTTTTTGCAAAGTACAAAAATTAAGATTTTGTGCACTTTAACTTCCAAGCATTAATTACAGTTAACTAATAAGAATTAGGTGTCAAAAATTATACCATCTGAAAGAGCATGTTTCAAAATACAACTGTAGGTTTTGGCAGTTTTTGAAATTAACGGAGAACGTTTAAAATTAAAAATTAAACAGAGGTGTACAGTATTAGGACGCCCTGTACAGTATTAGGGCTCTCTACGGTACATCATGTAGTATGCAACGTTTATATTCAAATATAAGCTAGAAGTAAATTTATTATGTACACAGTGTAATATAATGTGTAATATGTCCAATATCCAAACAGTAAAGTAGGGATCTGTTTCACTAAGCCGAATTGATTTTGATAATTCAGTAAAAAGGGAATAAAAAAAATACCGTTCACCGTTCATAAGGTGTAATGGAAGAGAAGGGGGAAAGTAATTAGGAATTATTAGGAAAAGAGGATGGACCAAGATTACTCTAGACTCTAGTTTCAAGTTGATTCAAGGCGAATGTCGAATGTCGGTTGTCGAATGTAGCACAATGAACTAAAATAATAGGCAGAAACTTTGCGCTTACCTCTAATTGCATAGCAATCTACAACCTACAACACAAGACACACGTGTATTATCAAATACCAAGCATGTGGATTGTGGATTGTGGATCTTTGGTCCGTAGTCCGTACTTTAGCTTTCCTCACTTTCTCCTATGAAAACAACTATAAAGTTGCCTTTGTCCAACTTTTTTTTCCTTTCCTTTTTCATTGTTATCTTGAATCTTGAGTCTTAAGCAATTTTGAATACACATGAATCATCAATGATCAATGATCAATACCAATTTTATGATCATTATAATTTATTGTAAATTGTAAGAGTGATACGGTTTAAAGTGGAGTACAAAGTAAACTGTTGTAATGCGTGTGTTATCTGTTTTTTGTTTACAGCCCTAGGCACTAGGTACTAGGCACTGGAACTAGACACTGGAAACTGGACAGTGAAAGACGAAGGAAAATTGGATCGGAAAGGAGCCAAGTGTTACAAAGATGAATGGGAATGGAACGAGTCAACCCATTTCCACTCTCCAGTCCTACCACTTTCAGAAACCCCCAATGCCTACTGACCAAAAGAAAAAGTTGCTCGAGATGCACAGAGCCAGTCGAGCTAATGCAGGTAACTATTAGTACTTACTTATCCTAAAAGTATCTTATGTCCTGTGTCGTATCTAATGTTTAAACATTAAAATGAATGGAAACAGGTATATAAATACCAATTTACCTCAAACCTCAAACTCACATTCGAGACTCGACTTTAGAAAGTAAAAGTATAAGTAGAAAGTATAATACAATAGAATATCAATCGTCATTCTCTGATGACACTGACTACTGACTATATGCTATCTTTTCCTGTTCAATGTTCAATGTTCAACAGTAGGACTCTCGAGTCTCCAAACTAGAAACTAGAAACTAGAAACAGCGAAGACAGCGGCTTTAAAACAAATCTCATTTTCTCTCGCTTTTTGATCTAGTATATTCGTATAAACCAAAATATCAAGTGTACTTAAGGTCCATTCATATTACTGTCACAAATTTAATGTTTGAGAGTTGGGAGTTGAGAGTGTAAATTGTAGACAGTACAGTGTAAAGAGAATTCTTGTCACTTTGATTCAAATCCTCCTGAGATTCCTTTTGAATTTTGAATTGGAGGAGACAAGTCCTGCTCACTGTGAAAATCCGATTATACAACTGCTATTCCTGATTCCTGATACAACAGAGGAGAAAAGACAGAGTTGACAAGTGTCCGTGCTACAGCTTGTACAATGTATACTTTACACTGTACATTGTACACAAGTTTAGCCCTTTAAAGTATACACTGATTATACTTCAAAAGATCAAAGATAACATAAAATTGATGGTGAATACACGTCAGATTATTGGATTCAACTTGAAGGTTCCTGTCGTTTTCTCGATTCCCGATTTTCGGTTCTAGGTTCTAAATTCTAAATTCCCTTTTCCCTATTCTATTCCATTGCATTTGCCTTCCATTTCCCATTATTATTATTAATATTATTATTATTATTATTTTACACGTAATAAATGTACAATGTACAATGTAATTTTGATACTGTATGTTCCATGATAAATTATATCTGTAAATTGTGTGGTTTTCCTCTAAAAAATTCTGAAAATAGGTATTTATGTTGCCGTTGTCCTCGCCGTGTACGTGGTCCTCTTGACAATTCTCCTCTGTCGCTATGCTCGACAGAGGAGGTTTACATTCGATGATCTTGCTGGAGACGAAGATGGACATACTAATGGATTTTTAGGCTTAGTAATTCGCAAGCTGAGACGGCTGAAAGCTCTTTTATGTCTGTGTTGTAAGGATGGGAATGCGTCAGGAAGTGGAAATAGTGATGGTAATGGTGAGGAGGCGGATGAAGGTGGTCAAGGAAATGTTGAGCTCACCCAGGGACTTACAGCTCATGTGTGATATGTGACTTGTATGTACGTACATTGTATATTTGTATAATGTTGTAATACTCTTCTATTATTATATATTACTTATGTTTTACGACTGTGTTATTCTGGTTTCTGGTATATTCTAAATTTCAACTGATGATGAGTCACCGTTTTTGCGTTGTCAGTTGTCATACTACTTTTCTTGCGGTGAATTAAATTCTCGTTTACTCTGTATTGTGTAACAAATAACAATATAATACGATATTATATATTATGTGAATTCTGGATGCTGGATGTTTGAATTGGTATCGCGGAAATGTTCGTAATAATATGTAAATTATATATACTTTGTCAAGAGTCAAGAACGTCTGTGAACTAAATATAAGAAAGTTTATGTATTTCTATATCAAAATATTATGAAAATATGAATATGAAAATACGGAAAACATGATAAATGATAAATATTAAATATCAAGCGCATCGTCTTGAATCTTGTATCTTGTACAAAGAAACCTCCTTCTCTTTTTGTCAAAAAGGAGGAGGAGGAAATAAAGTAATAAAGTTCTATGTTTATGTATACATTGTACATTGTACATGATAATTTATATTATATAATATGCATAATAATGTTTAAAAGTAATAGTTTGAGGAACATTTTGTTCTCGTTTCTCATCCTTTCATCTGTCTAGTAAAATAAGTATGTTTAGACTTTAGTCCATTTGAAATTTGAACTTTGAGCAGCATCACCATTGACACAAATTCACAAATAACAACATTTCTGTTCCATCATGCACAGTGTGAAATGATGCGTTGGGCACTCTTAGCTATATTACTATCATTAGATTTAACATTTAACTAGACCGTTTTGTCCATTTTCCTTCAGTCACTCACTCTCACCCACGCACTCACCATTTTATATTTCATGTTTTATGAGCACTTAAACCTTAAACTCTTGACGCTTGACTGAGAAAACGTTTGATCAGGATAATTTAATTCATTGAAATTTTGTAACCATTTCAAGATGAGTACCATTTTATTTATAATTGATACTCCATTTTCTACGTTGCAACTTGAACATTTTAGTTTTTACTCTCAAGTCTCGAGTCACAAGTGTTCTGGAAAGGCAAAGAATAAAACACAAGTATTCCGGATTCCGGCTATGCAAATTTATTTAATGCTTTTCCCACAAACAAAGGGCCTTTGAAATTTAGATATTAGATTTTAAATACGACACTCTGGTGGATGCTTTTATTAAATTATTACTAGTATGCAGTATGTACTTGAGACTTTACTTTAGGAGTGAGGATGAAAGACAGAGAGAGGCCAAAAATGAACAACGCGAAAAAGGGAACAAGATGAACATTTTGTTTTTGTATTCATATTATGCACTTAATTTGACTTTATTGTCTCTTCGGCATGGGCATAAAATCAGAAATGGGTCATGAAAAAAGTAGGAGAGAGAAGGATAGGAAGAAAAACAACATCAAAAATTAAAAGTAAAATAACAATTCATTAAACATTAAACAGTAGTTAGTTCTCATTTCTCATATAATCATGATATATAATAATAAATAATAATCATTTGCGTACATATTATATGATATATATAGCTTAGTAAATAAACAATTAATCAGTGACTTGATCCTTGATCCTTCATACTTAATGAGATTGAACTGACTTGGACTCAAAATAAGAGCAAAACACATTACAATACATTGTATCTTCTACTAAACATGAATAATGAATATCATGAAGGAATAAAGTACATAATATTATAGGGAAAATATAAAATCTTCACGGTACATTTTATCTCTCATCTCTCCAGCTAGTCTAATCACAAGTGTACATATTATGTATTACAGATACTGCGTACAGCGTACAGATACTTTTTTTCCTTTTCTGAACTACCTCCTACAATTTCTATATCAAAAATCTCGTTAGAAATTTGTAAACAAGTAGTAATAATAATAATGATAGCTATTACGTAATATTATATGGCGTAACTTTTACTTTACTTTAGTTTATTTCGGTCCAAAAAACATGTTTCACTTGAACTTTAGTAAGCAGTATAAATAGCAAATGGCGTTTTAACTTCTTATTTCGATTTAAAAAGACTCGTTTAGTATGTAGAAGACAAATGACGATGAAGAAACTTTCTCTCTTATACATAGAAAATATATGTATAATATAGTGTATAGGGAATAAAAATATCAGACAATAAGCGAGACTTTATATTTGAAACTTTTGCGTTTTGGTCTCACATTTTCTACTTGATTGTTGATTGTTGTATCTTAAAATAATATAAAATATAATATCTAATACACATGTATAGATAACGACTTATTTTTTCTGACTGGACAGTTTGTTTTCTTGTTTGATTTGATTTCATCTCATCTTGTGACTTGTGATTTGTCATCCGTCAGTGTGGAAAAGGGAAATGATTTGTTTACTTACAGTGGCGAAGAAGTATAATATTATGATATCATAAAAACATAAAATGTGGGTACAAAAACTCTATCTATACTTTATATACTTTATTATGATACACTCAGGTTTTTGTCCACTCCATTGAAAAATTTGTAGCACTCACTCACATTTACACATTCATTTTCATTGTTTTTTTGTCCACTCTCATTTTTAACACAAACACACACACACAGAATTACGTACAACTTACAACATTCAGTTGATGCACTTGTCTTATTCAATATTTAATGTTCAATAATGATAACACCATCACAGTTTTCGTAGTTCGCTGGTTACTTAAGTAGTTGTTAGTTAGGTAGCTCTAGCTGCCAAAGAAATTTGATGTAGAGGAAAGGAGACTTGGTTCTTGATTAAAAATCTTGGTATGTTTCATTTTGTATCAGTCTCAACAAGATGAATCCAAGGTAAATTTAAGAAAAAACAGAATAATTGATGCATATAAAAGAGCACGTGTACATTTAGTAGCAAAGTTCATTCCAGACTTTCTTTGTTTTCTTTTTTCTTTCTTCTCTTCCATTCTTCGTTTCTTTTTTCTTTCATCACGCGAACGGGAACGAGTGCAGAATGTAGATTTTCATATCCGTATATATACAAAAAGAAACATCTCATTTGGTTTCTTCAATTCATTCAGTCAGTTGAAGTTCAAGTTGAGACACGCGATCCAATCCAAACTATTACATCTAATGCAAATTTAGATTGACATGAAGAGAGCTGAAGCTGAGCACAGAAGAGCAGCGAGCACAGAAAAGACCAGAGTACATTTGACATTGAAGACGAAAGGGAAATTCCTCATCCTTCTTTTTCCTCTTTCTCGTTTTTCTCTAGAGAGAGAGAGAGAGAGATCTTGTTCACGTGATTCAAACTTAAACTCAATCCTCAATCCACTTTGTTTTCCTATTCCACTTCGTCTTTTTACGTTTTTCCGTGTTTTTTTCCCCAGTCATCAGATTTCAGTAGCTTCGTCCTTCTCTCTCTCGCTCTCTCCCAGTATCTGACTCTAAATAGATTGGAGTTACATTCGACGGCTTGTATTTTCTGCAAAGAGAACAAAAAAAAAAAAGAAAAAGAGGAGAATGAGAAGAATTCAAATAAATTCCACGATTCAACTTTCAAATCATACAAATACAAATTATTCTAGAGTCTAGATTCTAGATTCTACATTCTAGACAGAATGGATTCTCTTGCTTTTTTAGGCTATTACTCAAATTCAAATCTAGATTCTCGATGCTGGATTCTAGAATCTAGAATCCAGAATCTAAAATCTAAAATCCAGCGGTAGCATTCACTTTTTCCTTCCGTCTTCATCTGTTCACTCACTCACTCTTTACACTTGTTTCACATTCCAAATTTCTGGGGGAAATGAAATGAAAATGTTATGATTAGAAAATGGGACAGGAAGGATGTTTTACGTCAACACAGTGCAAAAAAGGAGATCAGCCAAGGCTTCAACTCAATTTCAAATCTCAACCTAACGAGATTGAATTTATTCTTCCTCGCTTCCTTTTACGTAATACATGCGATATACGATTCATGAAATGTGCAACAAGCAAGGAATTGAACTCTAGACCTGAATACTATAAACATCTTGTGCCTTGTGCATATGTATAAAGTACAAAAAACTATAAAAGTATCATCAAATCAACCTCATTCTGGAGAAAAAAACTAGGGAAAAAATAACTGGAAGTGTTTTTATGTATACTCCGTGCAAATTTTTATGCTCAAGGCTCAAGTACATGCATCTATACCTACCGATTAAATCTAAGATGCACATAAAAACAAAGTACTTCTACTAGAATCTGCATGCAATATTATGTAATATGTGCTCAAATAGGGAGAAAGTAAATTCTAATTCAAATTGCTGTACAACTCGTGTGTACACACATAACATGTCTAAACTCTAAAGTCTGAGCACTAAAAAATAAAAGAAAACTTATTGTACAAGAAAAACTCGATAGATTTATATTTTCTATCATTCTGTTATCTGCCATCTGCACTCTGCACAATCGTAGTTCGTAGTTGATCTTTTCATCCATAATCCACAATATAAAATACAAAATCCATCAATATATATTCTTTTCAAGTCTTTGTATTAAAACATAAAATGTCCTTCAAATATCAAATAAAGTACAAAGTTTGATGTACTTTGTAGTTTGTAGATTGTACGAAGTACAGATGCAACTACGATAAAAAAAATAAACAAAATATGCTCTGTATTGTGTACTGTGTATTTTTATGACCTTCCCATGTGTTTCGTGTTGACCTTCTTTATGTATTCTCTAGTTTCTATTCTCGATACGTCAAACTATATTTTAAATTTAAATGTTTTGGTGACGAATCTTGAATAGTGAATAGAAAAAGAGATAAATCTCTGTCACTTATTAGTAAAGAGGAGGAAAGGAGTATTCAACCTGATACTTGATACATGATGGATTCGAAATTCCAACTGTTTTAAAATATCTGAATTATGTATTTATCTAGCATCTATTTGTGCGTGCTGGATTTTCTCTTTTCTCCCAATAGGTCACTTGTACTGTATACCATACTGTACAGAGTATATTGATCATAAACTGGTGCAAGTTTATGACAGTTTTTTGAATAAAAGAAATAAGAAAGAAAGGGAGATGTTACAACAATTTATTACTGTCTAGAATCTTGAATTCGATTTTTAGATATCCCTGGATTTTCCATACATCATTTTCTATAATTCGATGTACACATGATATTTATGTACTTCGATGAACTTTTGAAAAATATACCATCCTACACTATATATTTCCTGTCTTCTTTATGCTCTCTGTTTTTTTGAATGTCAAAGAAGTTTTATCCTTAGAATTTAAGCTTAATCCGCATTTCACAGAGTGTACACTATAGACTATAGATAAAATATTGAAGGCATGAAGTATCGATTATAGAATACAGAAAAGGAAGAGTTTTGAAACCTAAAAGTAAAAATGAGTTATTTTTCGCCATTTTTGTTTCCCCTCAAATCCTAAATAGCAAATAGCCTTCACATTGAATTATATCAACGACAAAATAAAAAATTAAATTAAAAGAGAAAAGTGGTACAAGATGAAGGTTACTTACGAGTAAGGAGATGATGGTACTCCTACGATAAACACTGGATTCGACTTCCAATGAATTCTCCATAATCCCTTATGAAAGCCACGAGCATCCAAATCCCAGATTTTAAAACACTGTAAGGGCAAAAAACAAATCAAAACAAATGCGTATTTAAAAAATCCAAATATGGTTTCAAAAATAAAACATCTCCAGAGCTAATTCGAATTTACATTTTAATATAATTTAAATCATGATGGATAAAAATAAACGAAATGATAATTTTTTTTATCCATATCACATAATATGAAATTTTGTTCGTCCTTATAATATTTTATACGGTAGACTCTAGACTATAGACGTACCTTTGCTACTTGCAGCCATGTTTTATAATCTCTAGGATCATCCATTTTAATAAAAAGAATATAAGAAGCACCATCCTGAAAAAAATAAATCATACGAGTTTTTTAAAATTATCATTTGAATTTTAAAGGCAAAAAGTATTAGTTTGAATGCTGTGAAATATTGTCAATATAATATTTCTTTTCATATTTCATTTAATTTGACTCCATTTCATAAAGTAATGGTAACCTTTTTCGAGGAAGGGAAGAAATTTTTCTCGCACGGCGATTTACTATGGTCGAGTACAGTAGCGGCTCGAAGAGATTTTTCTAATACCTTTTCATACTTGTCCTTCTTTATGCTGCGAATAGAAAAAAAGAAAACAAATTCCAAATTCACCGTATTACAATTCATAAACAAGCACGGAATAAAACCAAATCATTTTTCACAAAATTTCAGGCAAATATTATGTTCATAATTCATACATTATGCAAAGTTCCAATTTTGAAATTTAAATCCTACGTAACATTCGACTTCAATTTTGATCGAGTATTTTTCATGTTATGATTAGAAATTTTAATCAGAACAGGAAATTGTAAACTAAATTAAAATGTAGGTGGCATCATATTTTTCTTATGCCACTAGGCGTAATACACAACAAAACGGATTATCGAGACAAGTCATCATACGTGTATTTAATATTTTAAAGTCTCGAATATCGAAAATGAAGTAGCATAATTTTTTTTCAGTTTGTTTAGTGAAATTGAAAGAAAATATCAAGCATAAACTTTACTGATCCTCCTTCTTAGAGGGCATGGATAAAGAGTTTCATAGATTAAAGCAAATACAGTGCAAAATGGACAAGTTATAAAAATAATAATTAATAATTATTATTATTATACACTACACACCTATCGAGATCGGTGAGGACAACACTAGGTAAAGTATTAAAAGATCGTTTCTTGAAGTAGACATCTTGAAAATAAGAGTTCATATTTAGACCCGAAGCACCAAAGTGATAGGTTCTGGAAACATCTGGAATTATACATTCACGTCCTTTCCTATAAAGAAAAAACAAGATGAAAATAATGTAAGGTTCAATGTTCTGTAGACTAGGTTGTAGGTTGTCGATTGTCGGTAGAGGGATATCATTATCAATTATTATATCGATCCATGAAATTGTATAAATTGAAAAAATAAAGGTATATTATATATTATAGTATGTATAATGTATATAGAACATTGAATGGCTTTTATTTCTCCGTACCTCATTTCATTCAGACGCATCCACATATCCCAATCCCAACCCTGCAATTACAATAAACAATAATTAATATTTAATATTATTACCGTTATTATTCCAAATTATCCTCAATCCTCAATCCAAATACGCCGTTTGTCATTTAAAATAAGTAGTAGGGAAATGGGACTCCAATGTTTTGTACGTATTACGTATATATATGAATTACTAGTATTTCACAATTCAATACAAATTATATACGTATACTTGCAAAACCCAGAGAAAGTACTCATGCATAGCTCGTATTTAGCAAGTATAAAAACAAAAAGAGAAAGCAGAAGAATACATAACCATTGGAGTGTCTCCCGTCGAGTTTTTCAGGAAGGAGGAAGAGGAGGAGAACAGGCAATGGAAATGAGGGAAGGTGGATTAAATTAATGCGTTATATCCAATATCCAAATGACCACAATTTTTGTATTTTCTTCATAGTATAATGTACAATATATTATAGAATATAGAATGAGACAAACCTTCTCTGGAGTTGGCCATCTGTGTTCCAACTCGTTTTTGTACAGAGATCTTTTCAGGATCCAGCCAAGCCCTGGCATCGTCTCAACACGATACAATAGGCTAGGATTTGCACTGGTATGTTCATAACCCTACAAACAAATAAACCAGATAAAAAGAGAACAATAGGATTTGGTCAATGGTCAATATTGAATTTTCTTCAATCTACACACTACACACTACACACAATCCACGCAACCATGTGTATTGTGTATGTAGTATGTAGGTTTAGAATACAAAATAACTGGAGACTTGAATGATGTATAATATATCATGTATACCTGATCATTCCATGCAGACACACAATATAAAGTGGGATCCTCCTCAAGTAGTCTCATAGTTTGACTGAAATAACTGCAAGTAAATAAAAAGATAGAAATGGTCCATTTATCTTTAGTATTCAGTAGAAAATAGCTGTAGCTGAAGCTGATCAAATAGAAAATAAAGCATCTGCGACCTGCATTAAACATTTATTTTCTGAATTTAGTGCTCATTTTCCCTAGTCTTGTCTGGTTTTGAAACTTTGAATAAATACAAACAAATAGAATAAACAATACACGAACATCATATGTCATGGAAAGAGAAACTGAAAAACTAATGGAAAAACATATTATATTATTTGCTTCCTTTTTTTCCACTCTTCATTTAAATTTTACATCCGTGTTGACTCTATAAACGGCAAACAGATGTCTGTATTTTCTCAAAACTTGAATTCGGATTCAAATCTGTATTCATCCGAATCCTGATCTGTATCTGCAATCTACAGTCTGCAGTCTACCATGTACAATGTACAATCTACAGTCTATTAATAGTCAGAGTAATAGCAAAAAAAAAACTTTTTCCTGCATTCCAAATATCTACGCACTACACAGCAAACAGCATACACTTTACAAATTACAAAACGTCTACTCGTGTAAATATAAGTGATGCAAATCATGTACAGGAAATCTCCATTTTCAATGAGCACTAAATTGAACGTGTGTTATATTTTGACAGTGTCTTTTTTCATGTTCATTCATTCATTCATACGTGAAAAAGTCTGGGGAAACGTCCAAATCTTCTTCCACAATCACTGCATATTTTGCATTTGGAAAAAGATTAAATGTGGCAGTCAGGGATGCTTTGTAGTGTTGAGAAATTCGAGCATTTCGTACGCCTAGGGGTGTATGCTGAATTCCACGCAGTCCTATAAAAATTTTAATTATTAGGATATTGATTATTGAAATATTTGATATAAACTTTAAATTTTTGTAGTGGTCATAAATCTTGTTTATATTTGTACGCAATAATTTATAACTTACCAAACAGTCGACTGACTGCCATAGGTTCTTCATAATAGCCGTCAATAAAAACGGTTACCATTGATGGATTAGCTCCTTCCGCGGATAAGAGAGATCTTAGCATTCTGTAGAAAATAGAAAATATAGAACATACTCCATGTCATAAAACCGTGTGGATAAGCAATCAAAATCCATATTAAAATAAAAAATAAATCCACTTGGAAAATGTAATGAATTGTCAATTTTATATACCTGAATAAATAATGTGGTCTATTACTAGCGATCACTACAACTGGCACATTAAATGTTGTATAGTTAAGAAGCTGCAAAATTGGTAGAAATAAAAAACATGACCATGAAATTTTTATACATGAACATAATAGAATATAAAATGTGTAAAATTGATACGGAAGATGAAAATTTGAGCATAAATTTAAAATTTAATTCTAATTCTAGACTTACGGAAGAAGGAGGTTTAGTAAAATAGAGAGGAGCAGGATCAGTACAACTGCAGATGCTACCATAGCCTTCAATATGATTGCAGAATTCTTTCCGCCGCTCATTGTCTTCAGCTTCTGGCCAACTACACTGACTCTCTGTTGCGTATTATTTATAACAATAACAATGGAAAATGTACATGATTAATAATTATATTATATTTGCATTTTTGCATGACATTGTATTGTGTAGTGTTTTATTTTGTGTTACATATGACCATAATGATTTATAATTTATAGTGTACACGAATAATTATTATAATAAATTTATTTTTGGAAGTGTACAAATAACAAATAATTAATCTTGCTTTCTCTTTTGCCATGTCTCACCTTCTAGAGATACGAGAGGAACTTGTACTTTTAATGTGACTGGTGCTCCCCAGGCATGAAAATCTGAGCTCTTACTGTATTCCTCAGCAAGGGCTTTTGGAAGAACTTTGGTTGTATCAAAATTTTTCGTCGTCACCATTGCCTGTTGAACGTACATGGTACAAAGAAGAAATTCATCTTATTAAAATTTCCGTGATAAAAAATGTATAGGAATTTAAAATTATTACAAGAAGTGGCGACTGTAAACTTACCCACATATCCCGCCAGCCTAAATTCTTGGCTCTCTCTGAACCGAAGCGAGCGAGCATTTCACGGGCATTATTTTTCATTTGGAACGTTCCTTCGTCCTAGTTTTCAAAAGTCAAATAAACACACACAACAGATTAATGGTTATTAGATTTTATATATAAGATATGATATGAAAAATGAATTGGCATTCATGCAAAATCCATGTTTTCAGTTTTCATTCATGAGTCATGAGTAATGTTCATATGTACATAATATTGTTACATGTTATCTGATCATAACTTTTTAAAAAAATATCAATTAGCTTTATTATGCATTATAAAAAGTAATAAAATTCCATACTTTGATGGCAAATATGATGATTCGCCCGTTCGCGATCATATTTAGGAAGAGGATCATGGCTTCATCCTCGTGAGGTGAATATGTATCAAATACTCTTTGGGCCATTACACTCCCAGTCGCTTGATTGAGGATAAGAACATGAATCCCTCTGTTCTTACCCGGCTCCTTATCCTCTAAAATCTAGAGTTTGATTTCAATTCAAAACGAAAGATTATACAACATGATCCATGATACACTAATATTCTAAATTCTAATATTCACTATTTTTATTACAGTAATATGATTACACATTCATTCATTGCTCTTAAACTTGATCAAGATGATGATGATGATAATAATTATGATTAATGGATAATGGAGTACTCTGCATAAACAGATACAACTCCAAACTCCATACTCCACCTTGAAGAATTCATGCGTGCGTGGAGCATTATTTCCTTAACATTAACAACAAAAGTATTTTTCCTTTTCCCTTTCGCCTTTAGTTTTACGTTCCGCATCAAAACCTCAAGACTCTAGACGCTAAACTCGACGTGCAACGACTGTAAGCAATCTTGACTACAAACATCTATCTAGATACTAGATATTGATACTTGAATCTTAATTCTTGAGTCCTGAGTTTGACGATACTTGATACTTGATATTCGTCACCCCATTATTTTTATTGCATATTATTACCATCATCAACATCCTCATCGTTCATAATTATTATTACACAATACACAACAAACAACAGACAAGCCACAAGATGCGTGTACTTGAGACTGTCTTATTTTGGGTTTTGTGGCTTATGAGGGAGTGTATGTGTGGTCGAAACAATTTAACAACTCCAAATAGGAACTTAACATGCAATGCTTGTCATATTACATACCACGTACAACTACTATGTTATTCAATGTACAATAATGATAATAACAATGATTATTTTACCGTGGTTCCATCCACATTGACCACCACGCGAGATTGGCTTGACCAGACTTCCACATTTAATGATCGAGTACCAGGTGAATTAACATTAGGATTTACATTGGACTCGCCTACTATGAGCCGAGTCATTGGATTTTGATTAACATTATGACTATTTTTCCACCGGCCTTTCCACCACTGCGATTCTTCATCCCCAGCTGCTCACAAAATCAAAAATCAAACCAAACCAAACATAAAATCATGAGTATCATCCCTTTTAGTCTTCTTTAAGGTTCATCAACCACAAAATTGTACGAAAAACACAAAAATATACATATTATATTCTGCTAAAAACTACGAAAATACATCTCAACTCTCGTCTCTTAAAAGCATCGACTACATCTACAATCTGTAATATGTACATTGTACAATGTACCATTTTGATTGAGCTTTTACAATAAATATAAAAAAGTTCATAGTCATCTCCCGATGCAAAATATATTGTATAAAATCCCATAATGTACACAATGAGTATAGAGTATAGATAATAATAGATAAGATGAAAATAAAAGAGTTGAGAGTAGATTCTAGATTTTTAGAGGAGGAAAACAGGAGAAAAAAACATGAAAGCTCACCAGAAATGGAAAGAGCCGTGGGTAAAAATTGTGGATACTGTTGCTCTAATTTTAGTTGCTGATCCTTAAGCCTCCGGCCCGTCTCTACGATGAAGATCACATTAAGTGCGATGGTGATGAGAAGGATCAGCACAACGATAACCTGCGAGGGAGAGAGAAAGAATATAAATTACCATTTTATTATATAATCCAATCCAATCATCTACATTCTACATTCTACATCATACATCACCATGATCATCATGTTCAACGTTCATCATCATCAGCGGAGTAATAAACGAGTTTTATTTTCCATAATACTTAAATTATCTGTCATAATATTCCCATTTGAGATTCAAGATTCAAGATTCAAAGTATAAAGCATGTCAGGGGAAAACTAAATCAGTTTTCATGATTTACCTGGAGGACTTTTTTACAAAGCTTCCGTCTCGTATTCAGACTCCGAGCAAAGTAGAATCTTCGGTGTGGTATAAAAAGTGTTGGCTGGAAGAGAGCCTTGCTCTCCATTCTGCCTC
This sequence comes from Sminthurinus aureus, assembly GCA_034698265.1. Lineage (NCBI taxonomy): Eukaryota > Metazoa > Arthropoda > Collembola > Symphypleona > Katiannidae > Sminthurinus > Sminthurinus aureus. Next base: position 23,071 of record JAQGBH010000117.1, read on the forward strand.
CGCCGAGGAGTTCGTGATCAGATCACGAAGAGGAGGAGGAGAGACAAAAGGAGGATGGAGGAAAAGGATATTGGAGAGTTGAAGACGGTGTTGATAATAATAATAATGGTGATGTTGAACAAAGAATCATGAGGAGTAGTAGTCCTTCCATAATTTTGAGGACTAGGACTTCACTTCTTTGTATTTATTTACAAATATATAGACATTTTCACTTCTTCGTATTCTTCTTCTTGTCTTGTTCTTCTTCTCCTTTTGTTGTAAGAACTAAGGTCTTGGTCTGTTTCCTCTTCTCAAATTTTTAATTAACGATCCATTGTTTTGTACTTTCAATGTTCAATGTTCTTTTTAGCAACAATTTTCAAGAAAATAAGGAGAAAAGAGGAAAAGAGGAGAAAACGGAAGACGAGAGGGAGAAAAGGAGAAGAGTATAAGAGTAGAAAATTCCCAGTTGTCTACTCCAGCTTGAACTTCAACTTCCCTCCGGTGTCCTGTCGTGATTCTGGAAAAACTCCGTCACTTTTTCTCTTGTTTTTTCCTTCGTATGGTATGGCCTCGTATGGTCTGGCCTGGCGTGGACTGGTATGATCTGCCTTGCTGTGTCCTGGTGTATGTTTCTCCGTCTCTATATTATATATTGAGCAATAGTAAACAATAGAATAGAGAATCGATCCTATTTGAAACATAATATGATGATAGATCCATCAAACTACATTTTAGCTCCTCTCTCTCTCTAGCTTTGTCTTTGTCTTGCTCTCTGTCTATGTCTTCCTGTCTCTCAACTCTCAACTCGAAACCAAGTGAGAAAATCAATGCTTGGAACGTGGAGTGAAAATGAAAGAAGAGAACAGTTGAAACTTTTCAAAGAAATAAGAGCATGTTTCCACTAGTATACATATTATATTATATTATATCTACAATATACATCTACACTGTACACTGAGCACTGTATACAGTAGACACAGAGTGAAAGAGATCAGTAAAACTGGTAGCTGGATGCGTTCAAGTTACGTTTTACGTTCAACTATATAAATACACGTCTACTTACTGTGTACAGTGTACATAAGATATTCTGGGCACTGCACTCGACACTCGATGCTTGATGCTCGACACTGCCACTGTAAACTGTAATGTGTAATATGTACATTGTACAAAGTACAATGTACACACATCCCTGGATTTTGGATTTCCTCGCTCCGTCTGCTTCTCTCTTCCTCTTTCTCCAACTCTTACTCTCACTCTTTCCCTTTCTCTTCTTTCCTCATCATTTTCACTTGAAAACCATGGAGCTGGAGACTGGAGAATGGAGAAGCAACATTTCAGAATTTCAGCATTTCAGCCTTTCACCCCTATCCAATATTTCCATAGCGGAAACTTGCCTAAACTTCTCTCTTGCCATCCAGTCAAAAGTAATCACGAGAGCTTTACTCGTCTCTCAACGCTCAACGCTCATCTTTCTCTTCCTCTGGTTCATATTCTCGCTCTCAGTCTCAGTCTCTCTTTCTATGTCTATGAACCATGCATGAACCAGGGAATGCCAATGCCAGGAATCGTCATCAATGAGAGTCACGCAGCCGTGTCCTCATCATCAGTAGCAGTAGCAGTAATATCAAGCATTATCCTCCTACTTCTCATGATGTATGCACCGAAAAATATAAATATCAATACAGAATACTCTAGAGTCTAGATTCTACATTCTAGTGTCTAGAATTTAGAGTTTAGAATTTTGAGCCTATTGTACGGTGTCTTACATTGGCTTGGATTGGATTGTCGTGTATGAATTTTATCATCTCCATTATTATGAAACATGCTGGTTGCTGGCTGATACAAAGTGTAAAATAGATACAAAGTACAAAGTACAAGGTACAAAGAAGATGAGAAGAATGAAGAATTCTCCATGTGTTCACATGTATTGTGTGTATTATCTCTAGTTTGATCTATTTGTGTACGCATTTTGCATAATTTGTCTCTCTCCTGCTTCATCATTATCTACTCGAATTATCTCAACATAATACAGATGTAAAGATGTAATCCAGTCTACTATTTACTACCATCAACCATGTATGATGTAAAAGTTGAATACAAAATACAACACAACAAAAGCATCCAGACAACAGACAACAATAAGGTTTAACTCTTTGACCATCAAAATCCTAATTCAAATTCTCATTAACTGTCCCAATGATATATTTTATATTATATTGTATAAGATAGAAGATAATTTACAGTGTACAGTATACAGAGTTGAATCAAGCCTAGAACCTAATATAAAGAAGATGATGAGAAAATTGTCTATAGCATCTACAGTATAGCAGTAATACTAATTATTATTAGGTTTATTACGGTTCTTGTGATTCGGACGGTGGATTCGTGATTTCTCTCTATTATCTATTTATTATGGGTTCACAATGAATAATGAATCTGTTTTGCCAGTATGATTTGATCATTTATACTTTTCTTGTACACTCCATTTTCTATATTCTGTGTTCTTTATTCTAGCTCAAAAGAACGGGAGAATAAAATCAAATTTCAAATCTGTAATCAAATCTCAATATTTGATACTCGATGCTGTATAAAAAGAAGAAAAAAACACGGAAAATATACAAGATCCAACAAACAAGGAACAGAAAAGATGTGTGAAATTCGATACATTTGTAATTTCTATAGTTGTACACAATATACAATACACAATGCACAAGGTGAATAAATCGTAGGATTGTGTACGGAAAACGGAAATGGTCAGCTTATACATTACATATCATACATTATGCATCATAAACAAACTAGCCAAAAGAATTAAGAGTTTCCTTTAAGATTCAACATTCAAGAGAGATGATTTTTTCTCAATTTTCTCTTTTATGGAGATTCTGTGAGATTTGGAGTTGGATTTGAATTTGAATGCATTTTCTCACACATGTAATAAATTAAACTTGATGCATTATTCGCCTCGTATTCACCTGTAGTTTGTACACTGTACATTGTACATGCTCATCTTCTTTATTACTTCTTTAGTGTTCATTACTTATGCTCACTAATAGACATTTGAAATTTAAAATGCAGGTTTCCCTCTGTGTGATGCTGATGCACACATATAAAGTTTACAGTTCATCCCACTCTCACATCACACACAACACACACTAGCACTTGTGACTTGTAATTTAAACTTTAAATACTGCTCCTTGCTCATAATTTTATTATATTATAATTTGATACAATGATAATGATGGAGATAGGAATAATATTGTAGGATTGCAAGACATGTAATATCGTTGGCTCTTATGTCTTAGGTTTTAGTCTATTCGCGAACCAGTTTTTCAACTCAAATGAATTTCAAAAAAAACCTTTCTATTAAGTATTATTTATGCAAAAATGCGTGTAGTCTTTGTGCGTTTTTACATTTATTGTTGATGATATGTCATTGCCGCAGTGTGGTTGCAGCTAGAGTCGTACTCGTATTTGTTTTCTTGGTCTTTGTCTTTGTCGTTGTTGTCGTTGTTGTCATTGTGAGTTGTGACTGTAAATGTAAAACAAGGATTGAAGAAGATATTTTATTACTCTTTACCTCAAATTTTCATTCATTCTGAATTCTACATGCTATTGCTTTGTACATTGTAAACATTCCACTCTATTCCGCAGAGCAGCAGAAACGCAAACAGTACATGAGACATAACACAGAACAAAAGCAGAGCCATAATAATAATAATAATTTAGACAAGAACGAGGAACGAAAGACGTGTGCCTGTCACTTTCGAATTTCAAATGTATAATCTCATTTCCAAAGTTTGGATCTTGGATTATTCACTCGTATAATAATATACAATGCGATATGTATTACACACTACACTACACACATGAGAACTAGAAGACTAGCAGCACTACTACCTACCTACTACACACAAAATACTAAAAACATCCTCGTGAATCTATCTACAAAATTACAATCCATTCTCCACATTACCTTTTATTATTGTTATTATTGTCTCAAGTCTCAAGACTCGAGAATCGAGACTGCAATTAAACAGAACCTAGGATTTCGTTTCTAAAATTTAGACAACATAAAATCTCTGTTTTTCAGAGATATGAGCAATCAAGCTATCAAGAGATGTGAATGTGATTGAGCGATGAGCAATCACAAATTACAATTTAGAATTTAGCACTGAGCACTGAGCAATAACGGCGTCGTAAAAATTTGAAATGAGAGCTTTTCTACGTGAAAATGAAACGACAAAGGACGAAATGAAAAATATTTTATGTGAAATTGTCTTTTTTATGGACAATGAGGAAAACTCATGCTCATGCTCGTGATATTTATGCGTATGAACTAAATTCCATCTATTTTTTCATTTCATTTCATTTGGGCCATCATACGCCCGACGCCAAAGAAATGGTGAGGATGATGATGAAGAAAAAGAAGAATAAAGGAAAGTGTTGAAAAATAAATGTGTGATATTTACACCATTTCAAGTACTATTGTTGTTGTTGTTGATATTATTATTATTACTGCTGCTTCTTTTCATTTCATTTTTCTGGACTACTTGAATCATGAATGCTTTTTCTTTCAAAACTCAAAACTCAAATTCAAAACTCATCTCATATCTCACTCCTTAAGTATATCGTGCATCCTGCACATATGAGTACTTTGTAGTTTGCATGTGCCTTGTAAATTGTAACTTGTGAATGGTAAAGTTGCAAGGAGAATTGGAATCCAAAAACGTAGACAAATAGCAAATAGCTTTGCTCTCACTTCACTTCACTTGTTCATATGAAGGGTGAACGGTGAGCAGTAGTCACTAGTCAGTAGTCAGCAGACAGTAGCATTTCATAAGAAAAAAAGCCATTCATCTCAATTTGACTGTACGTAAAACTTGCACTATCGATTTATAAATGTCAGAAATGTCTACATTCTACATTCTAGATTCTGTGGGAGTAGCAAGTATTAAGTATTGAGTACTAACAACTAACAACTAACAAGTAAATAATGTAGGTCTGTAAGAACATTCGTACAATAAAAATAGTCATGTAACATAATTTAAGGTTTGAAGACATAATCCTTGAGTCTAGAGCCTAGAGTTTAGAGTATCGCACGCCATACAAAGTACTCTCAGGATTTTCATGCGTGTTTCATGTGGTACATTTATCTACATTGTATTGTCGATTGTAACTATGAACTATGGTATAACAATCATAATGCATAAAATATGAGTAGAGAATAGATATTGAATATGAGACGACCATACCATACGAATAATGGTGTATGGTATTAAGTATTAATAACAAAGAAGACAGAGAATAGGAGCAAGAATAACATAACATAACAGCTCATATTTCAAACAATGGGATGTTTTATGTCAAAGACTTTGACTTAAAGTTTCACGTTAAAACTTTGTTGTTTGTTTATTACTCCTCTTAAATATTGTTCAAGATTCAAGTCTCAAGTCTCAATCTTTAAGTCTCCGTTCTCAGATCCTTTATACTATACTTTGTGTCCTGTATATTGTATATTCTACTGCATACTGTATATACTGTACACGGTATACGGTGCAGTGTGCCAAATACATAATATATTGCAAAATATTTTTTTTTTGAAAAGGTTTTAGTGAGTTAAAGCATGCGTGAAATTGTTTGGACACTGCTCACTGACAAGTGAGTCTAAGCCGAAGTATTAAATCATTGACACAGTACATATAAGTTATAAGTGGTTCAGCTTTTTTCTCTCTGCCGACTAGGACAGTATCAGACAGTATGGAGTATGAGTTTGACACAAAATAACACAACATAACATAACATAACACAACACAAGCTAGCATAAAACAGCATTTATACTCCTATAACATGGAGGAGACGGCATCATTAAATGTTTCTATGACTTCCTCCTCCTGCCTCTCTACCTCCGTTCTCCGTCTCTATGTGTCTCCCACCCATTATTATTATTATTATTAGTATCATTATTATTACTGCCATGAGTTTTATGCCTTTTTCCACTGTATACAATACGAGTAGTACGAGTTTTAGTACTACGGGTTGGTTGTTGCTGGTTGCTGCTAGGCACTAGGCACTAGGCAGTAAAAACAGAAGTGAGGAGGAAAAACAAAGGTAAAAATAGTACTTGAAGATCACAAAAAAATTATTCTCCTCCGAGGTACATAATACATAATAATATATTATGTCTGCGTTCTGTGTACGTCGTATTTGGAAACATTGGATACTGGATGTATAAACACCCGTATGCCGTATGCCGTACGCACACACAACTCTGACAATTAAAGAAATAATACCAAGATATTACAATGCATAATAATAATAATAATAGTACAGAGGAAAAAGAGGAACGCCGAACGGCGGCAAATGCCAATACAAATACAAATACAACTACAATTGAACTAGGGAACAAAAGACAGATATTCCTATTATTACGATTTACTATTTAATATCACTGCCCTGTGAATTTGATGCCGTTCTACGACTGCGACTGTGACTGTATTTGTATCTGTTTCTGTTTTGTAGATCTGTGTTCTGTATAATATAATGATCATCCACTGATTCAGCAAAATTCACATTGTTCTCCTTTTTAACAGACGGATGATCGGCATAAGGCATTACACTCATACAAAATACAAAACACAAAACATTTGAATAATATAATGTAAGACGTAAGACTCTCATCTCTCAGCTGGACTAAACCGAGTTTTCAATATACTTAAAATAATTACGGATTACGGACATTGCTCAAAGAACTATTATAACTATTACACGTTCAAAAAAGGTATTCATAGACTCTGTAAATTGCACATAATTTGTCTGTTGTCTGTTGTGAGTTGTGACTGCCTCACTTTTATTCATTTAAATATCACTGATCACTGTGCGGTGTGTAGTGTGTAACATTAGGAACAAATTACAATCTGTAATACATGTGCAATGTACAATGTACAGCTAGAAGCTATAGAATAGAAGCTGGGAAAAATTACCCATATGACTACACACCATTACGAATTATTACGATAATACCCCGGGAGTCAATTCACGACAGAGCTAGGAGCTATGAGCTATAAAAGAGTCAAAGCAATGATTGCGCTGGTTCACGTCCAATGATTGCTCACGTCCAAACCATTCATCTTTCTTTCTTTCTACTTCTTTGACTTTTTAACATAAAAGGGCCAATTTGAATATTGCCTATTGATTTCAGATTTCCATACCATACGAAATACGAACTCTGCCTTGGCTCTGGCTCTCTGAAGCTTTTAACGTTAACGTTTAACATTTAACCTTCATACCTATTCTACGATCTACTGTAATAATAATATAGTAATAATAATGATGATGATAAATACAAAGGTAAGGTAGCATATGTGAACAATTACTGGACTAACTTAGGGACTAGGAATGTGAAATGTGACGAGTCCAGTTTTGCATAATACATAATCCTACGGTACAAAGTAGAAAGAGTATGGAGATTGGAGTATGGACAATTAGTTGACGTATTAGATGTTGTGACATTGCTCATTATCAATGTGGTTTTGCAAAACCTCCCCATTCCGTTCATTGTTCATACCGTTTATCCTGTACATAATTTACTGGCAACTAGCAGGCTAACACATACATATTCAATATACATGCTAGATATACTCGATACTAGTCACAGACCAATGTATCATATAATGCATCTCGCATCATTCATTATGCATCATTCATCATGAACCACTGTAAACTATAAAGTGGATAGGTATAATTATGTGAATGGACAATGTATTATAGAGATTAGAGAACTTTTTACATTTTTAAACATTTTGCATTGCTGCTGCTGCTGAAGAAGTCCTCATTTTGGCTCATTTTGACAAAATTACAAGTGACCCCAAGACTCAAGACTCAAGAACAATAGACAAGATTAATTGGAAAAATATGCACATGACACGGCACATAAAACATAACAAATGACCAGACCAGAGAGAATTTCCATGTGTATAGTCTAGAGTGTAGAGATTTATCGGGAAATTAAGATTTACTGCTCATGTTAATGATGAAGATGATGATAATACAGAGATAAAGAGTGTGTCCAATTCACATTTTCACATGATACATTTAATATATCCCAGGATAAATTGCATATAGCATATAAGAGCTTAAACTTGTATCTTGTATCCTGTGCCGTGTATGCTGGCAGACTATATAGACTGTATAATATTGTGTGCATATTGATTATATTGATGTCTTGTCCATTGGCTTGTGATTTGTGATACTTTTCAATTTTCTCCTATAGTAAATAAATCTGTGCATAATATTCTAATAAGATTTGGCAGGAGCAGTCAATACATGATACATGACAGAAGAGAAACGATCCACATAACATCACATACCACAACAATTCTCATACTAAATGCAGTACACAGTACAGAGCACAGAGTAGACAAGAAACAGAAACAGAAGAAGAAGCAGGAGATGAAGAATGTTCAATGTTCAATAATTTGTAATAGCACACCGTCGCTCAGCATTTATTTCTCATTATATACTTATATGTGAAAATATCATACCTACTTCAACTACTACTACTGATAAAGATGCGAGATTTTTCATTTTTCTCCTACCTCTTTATCATTTATAGAGAAAATGGCTTGAAGGTAAACGTGGCGTAGTTGGCTTTGGCTTCGGATTTGGATTTGAATTTGGCTTTGATTCTCAGTCTGAGACTGAGACTGAATCTGTTTTTGCTTTTGATGCTGACGCTGGCTCTGACTCTGGTTAATCTTTTGCCGTTTTGGTTAGAATAACTGACAGGTGATTTGGATTTTTGGATTTGAATTTGGTTTGGGTGCACCGTGTATATATACCACACAAAACAGGAGACAGAAACTATAGACATAAACCTTTCAGTTATTTACCTTTTCCCTATTCCCTATTCGTCCTTCCAAGATCTCATCATGCCTTTCTGCTTTCTGCTGTGTTCAGTGTTTCTTTCTCCCAGTTCAATATTCCTCAACTTTTTTTTTATCATTTATTCCCACTTTTTTCTCCATATGAGAGATCTACTTCAGGTTGATCATCTTCATCATCATCATCTTGGTCGTGTTATTCTCCTTCTCCTTCTTCTGTACCAGTCATGAATCATGTATAGAGAAAATATGGAAAAAATCCACATAACAAGAAAAAAGGTTGTGTACGTGCATCTCAGATCTGAGCGTGTAATAGATAGGCAGATAGATTCTCTCCCTAAAACATTTATCTATATCCACAATTCACAACCCACAAACATACACAAAGATGAAAACGAATGCTCAGCCTAGGAACATAACACTGTTTACTGTACACTGAATATGGTGAGTGACTAGTGTACATTTAACAGACAGGGAACTGACAGACAGATACACAAATGTTGTTTTATCCAAGTGTTTAGAGTTGAGCTTGTAGAGTATAGAATATAGAGATTATGCAGTGCAAACTATAAACTATGAACACTATTGAAAAAGGATGAAGAAGAAGGAGAAAAAACTTATTTTATTGCTACTAGAAAACTAGTCACACTACAAACTGATAAATACATAAATCCATGTCCATATTTCATAACACACACTACAAACTACATGTACTGTACGCTGTACATTACAACTTTATACAATATACAAGATATAATATCTAATAGAGAAACGGATATTTTATGTTTTGTACATGAGAGTAATGCGATATAACGACGAGACAAGTTGGTTGGCTAGTTGCTAGTTGGTTGGTCGATTCGGAACTGCACCGTACAGCACGTTTTCCCAATAATACCAAACACCAAATGCCAAAGAAGAAGACGAAGAAGAAGAGGTCAACCCACTCCATTCACAAGGTACACGGTATAGAGTACACAGTTGATGCTGGTCGCTGGTCGCTTATTACTCGCCGTGCCTGTCTTTTCCTGTATTTTTACGCGTCCAACAAGGCATTCCAGACATCATTGTCGAAGCTTCCTAATCGTTAACTTTTTAGTTGGAGGATTCTCTTTTCCCTCTGTAACATAACATAACATGACTAACTGCAAACTAGCTGCGAGAAAAGGACGAGCATGTATGCAAGAACTTGACATTCTTCTAGTATTCTAGTATTCTCCCTCGCTGTGCTCATTATTATTATTATTATTATTATTTACCATCTAGAATCTTGTATCTTGTTATGTCCTCTCAAATATGCGAAAAAAGCAGAATTTGCCGTATACCGTATTCATATAAATTACAAGTACAAAATACAACATAAAGTCGTGTACGCTGTACATGTTGTACAATGTACACTGATCCTCTTTCCTCTTTCTTTACGATTTACTATTCACCTCCAAGCCTTGACCAAATGAACCTCACAATAATTTCCCAGTCACTCACTCTCTCATCATCAACTATACGGCAGCTAGCAGCTACAGTTTAATAACACGGCAACCATAACAATAAGAACCAACAGAGCTAACTGCCACCATTTAAGACGAGAAGAGAGATGAGGAAAAAAAGAAAAAACAATTTTTCCATCACCATGATGATGATGATCAAGATTATTATTATTATTATTACAGCGACAGCGGTGTAAAATGTCCAATACACAACGGCGCTCTGTAATGTGTAATACTAATATGTAATATTAGTCGACTTGAACTTAAACCACGTTTTATATTTCCTATTGTATCCTGTATACACCTACTTGAATTTATTGTGTGCAATTTGAAGGATTTGAACATTGGCATTGTGAAAAATTCCCAAGAAATATCTCCAATCTACAAATACAAAGGTAGGGGTGAGCTCAAAGCTAAAATGTAACATGTAAAATATGTCATCCGCACATACTCTTCATCATCATCATCACAGCCTCTGTTTTTACTCAACCTCCATCCTCCTGCAAGATTTAAGAAGATAACACAGAACACAGAACAGAGAAAACAATCACAATCACAATCGCAATTACAATCAAAATGAGCTGCCGATATAATTTTTCTTCGTCTAGATTCTAGATTCTAGATACCAACAAAAAATTATACCATCTTTTCATTTTTTCTCTCCTCAATTACTACTTATGACTTTATTACCCATCCGTTTAAACGCTCTATTATGAATTATGAATCTCGCTCGTTACCAGTTGCCAGTTACCACGTAGTCATTACTTCTAGTTTCTAGTTTGTACGTGAATGTGTGTGTGTGTAGTGTGTAATGTACAATTTATAATTTACAATGTAAAATGTAAAATGCAGGGTATACTTGTACTTGTACTGTAAGGATATGTTATAATTCCTGGTGGTTGTCTACTTTCCACCTGTACAACTGACCACATTCGTTACTCTTTGAAAATGGTTCGCTCTCGGCGTATCCATATCCTCTTTTTCTTCTAGTTGCTAAATACCAAATACGAAATACCAGAGGAAAAACTCAATCCAGTTTTTAGCAAACAATAGGAATTAAGAATGTTAATAGAGGGAAAATGTGTCGGTAGTATAAAATATAAAATTATATGGAATATGGACACATGACATACAACAAAACAGAATCCAACAACAGCACAGTGTTCAATGCGCAGGTAAAAGGTAAAATAGGGACTAATCTCCCGTTATCCGCATGCACTAACCACAACAATATGTAAAGGGAGGTGATGTACAATAAGCACACACACAACACACAACACAGAAAAGGAGGAAGGAACAAATAAACAGTGGATTTGGAATTGGGATGAAGAAAAAATGTAATAAATGGAAAAGAGAATACGAGAGATATATGTTGAGATAGATAGATAGGTAGAGAGCAGAGAGCCTGGAGAAATCATAAAGGTAAAGGATAAATAAATGAACGGGATCCTTACTGATTGAGGAAGACACAAGACACAGACATCGTGCGCTCACTATTTAGATCGAACTTGTATGTATTATGTAGTATGTAAAATTCTACATTCTACATCCTACACTATACATTGTGTACAATGTACACATTGTACATGTATGTGTACAAATATATTTTATACACGTAACTTTTCTTCAACTCGTCAATAATAATGAGAGCAAGGCTCATTATTCTCACTATTATCCTTTTTGTCTGGTGTCTGGTGGGAAAAAGTTCGGGGATTATGCTCAAAGTCAAGTATGTTTTGCATTGTACACGGTGTATTATGTGTTTTGTGTCTTGTCTTGTGTTATGCACAATTCACAGTATATTATATATTAGCATAATAATATATAATATATAAAGTAGAAATAGTCGCATATTACAATAACAAGAACGAGAACAAAAACAAGCATCACCTGCTGCTATAATATATAATATATGATGCTTCCTCTCTTTGTGTATCCTCCTTCACAGACATAATATAAAAATACACATAATTTTGACACTCTGAAAATCACGCTGTAATCATGCTAAAGAGTAAAGAGCCATTGTAGTGTCTAAGTATATCTAAGTGGAAAAGACAAGACGACATTGCACAGTTTATGTACTCTTCTTCCCGCCGTGGACTCGGAGCGCTTAGAGTTTAGCTGATCAACGATCAACATGAAAGGTGCCAACAAGCACTAATAACACAAAGCAAACAACAATGAAGCAACAAACAGGAACCATTTCATAACACATCATACACTTTGCATTATAATTTGTAATATACTGCAGAAGGCAAGGCAGAGTGCACAGAAGACAGAAGTATTTCAGGTTAACCCACAACATAAGCCTGTATAATGTATAACACATGGTATGTAAAGTATGACAACTGACAACCCTTTTGATGTGAATTTCCTCGATTCCTCGATCCCTCGATTGGTCGTCCTGTAAGCATTTGTATTTTGTATTGTGTATGTACGGCATGAACACAATACTGTTTATTTTATTGTATATTATAGCGGTTCTACTTCCTTTTCCATTTTTCCTATTTACCATTTACCATGAAACATGATTATTTTTAATTTTTATACCAGTATGTCAGGATTTACTACTTACTACTTACTACCGTCGAGTACCATTTTAGTGCTGAATACTGAACCAATCCAATCGTAAGAATATGCAGCATGTAACATGTAATATTTGAAGATCGGCTGCAAAGTGCAAAAGTGTATAGAGAAAAAAAGATAGATTTATAACATAACTATCCTTTGTCTTCATATTATAGATAGAATCCTGAGTTATGGACCAAATGTACACAGATAAAAATACGCACTATCTTCAATCTCCACTAGACACTAGAGACTAAACATTACGTAAATATTCATCATTCATCATTGTTACCATTCCCACACAGAAACACTATGAAAAGTATACAAAAGGCCACCACAATCTCATCTCTAGTTCTCTAGTCTCTCTGAAACAATAGTGAGTGAAAATGTATAAATATGCTCACAACTCACAAGCCAAGTCAGAGTTCAGTGTTGAGGTAAAAATAGTAAATAAGGACAACAATAGAAAAAAACAATGAGCCCAATGAATGTCCCCTCTCATCTCTATTCTCTGTATTCTAGACTCTATACTGTACACTTTATACAACACGCCAATGTGGTGTAATACCATAATAATATATCAGGTCTAAATAAGATTCACGTAGACTGACTAGTCCTAAAATAAATGGCCAAACGATCTCAAAATGTGTTGCTTGTCTCTTGTTTGTTGTTTATTTGCCCATGTACTAGACATTAGACAATACGCAATATTATGTGTAACATATTATGTACAATATCAAATATGTACGACTGTGAGCTTGAAGCGGTGGACTGCGTACAAACAAGAGATTGTATCTTTACAACTCTATAACTTTATAAGTATAGGGTAGAGGGTGATAATTCCACGTAGCTAATAGTAATAGCGAATGCATCCAAAATCCAAATAAAATCTCTGTTCAAAACCATAGAACAAAATAATATATTACACATTGTATCCTCTATCCTCTATCATCATTCCAATTTCCCATGTACGCACTATATGCTGCATTCTTGATTCTTGATCCTCAATCCACAAGCTTTCACTAACATAGAATATAGAAAACAGAGAGCAGTTCTATTCTATGAAACTCCTATACACACATAATATCATCAATAAATTCCACTTGAGCCTTGTTTCATCAGTCCATTATTATTATTTTGCGAGTCAATTGTCATTACTCACAATTAGAAATGGTTAAATGAGACGAATCACATCCATGTAATTCAATAGGCAGTGGATACCTGTGCAAAAGTCAACTGTCAATAATGACCACCAACCACCACTAGCTAAAGTCTACAGTCTACAGTAAACAATTTCAAATTCCACTGTGTATCTGTGTATTTTGTAGATGTGTATGGATTTTGTGAATGGACACATTTTTACAGCTATCTTTTGGCTTTTAGTCCTTATTTCAAACTCACCACCAACATCCACATGGACATCATTGATACTTGAGTTCTGAGTTCTTCAAGTTACCTATTTTTAAAATTTATGTATGGAACAACCCAATTTTAGATTCAATTTCCAAACACGTACAGTACAAAAAGTTTTTACACTTTGTACATCAAACATGAAGCAGTACACATTTTATATTATGCGTTATGTGTTATGTTACGCACATAAAATTAACAATTTCGCATTCGTATAGGTAAAAACAGCAGGAGAAACCATTTGGAAGTGAATAAAAGACAAAATCAAAATCAAAGTCTACAAATTTATTCCTTATTCAGCTGTTTTAGTTGGGATTCGGATGAAGCAACAACCACTCACAGTTTTGAGTTTGCAATTTACAATCAACAACAATCCACTGAAACACATAATGAAAGAAACTGTAAAAATAAAAACCTCAGATTTTTACTCTTTTATATCTCGTTCTCTGTGTGTGTTGGTTCTGACTCGTCTTTGGCTTTGGTTTTGGTTTAGCTTCTGCCTGTAGATTTCATCTTAGTGATTTAGATGGAATATTATACCATGTGCACATGTGCACTGTACAATACACATTATTCATTATACATAGTCCCAATATATAATATATTATTATGTATGTGCAATTTGTGCAATTTCATGTTTACATCAATCATGGTTTGTGGTATTTAACTAGTTGACTGTTTTTTAAAAGCCAGAACCAGAGACCAGCAGAATTAAGCATAGAAACAAGAAACAAGAGACAGGAGAAGAATAAAAGGAAAAATAGAAAAGAAAAGCCGACAAACTGTAAACTATAAACTGTACGCTGTATGTACAATGTACATTGTACATGTGATAACTTATTTTTAAAAAAGAAGCAAAGAAAAAACAAATCTGCTAAACATTCATAATTCATATAGTGGGAACTGGTAGCTCGGAACTTGTATCTGTGAATTGTAATGCTGAATATTTGATGTTAACAGTTTATGCCAATGTTATTTTTGCCATTAGCTTTTGAGTTTTGAGATTTGAGATTTGAGATGAGCTCATCATTCATTATAATATTAAAGAGTAAAAACTTTGAAAAAAAAAATAGAATTGTACAGTGTAAATACTTTGTAGATAGAACAGAGAACGGCAAGTAAATTTCTGCTTTATACCAAGTAGGAATTACGTAATATGAAGAGGCCAGAGACTCCACGCACTTTCTGTCTCTCTCTCTCTCCGTCTCTCATTTTTTCTGTTTCCTATCTCGTTTCTCTAGTTCAATGTCCAATGTCTCTTGTCTACCGTCTACATGTGAATTATCATAAATGTCCAAAATTCAAAAGAAGTCCAAAAACACTGAAAATTGTAACTCGTGTGAAAAAAATCCAAGAAAAGTCATTTTTCACGATAGGAGACATTTATGTACAATGTACAGTGCACAGTTAAAAATTGTCGTAATCATAATCAAAATAATGATAATAAATAGGGCTGTAGTAAAAAAAGCTCCACATGTACACATTTACCATATAGTATATAGTATCTACTCTAATGAGTTGGTGGTGTGTGTAGAGTACAAACGCACGTTTAGAGTTTAGATACGTCCACCGTCCACCGCTTCACTGTCAATCAAAGGAGACATGGCAAGAAAAGAATAGAGACGTTCAGCATTCAAGAATCAAGCTATCCGGAATTGAATTGAATACAAAATTTCACACAGAGAGAAAGAAAGAATAACATTAGGAATTATGAGCTGAGCAAATATGAAATACGCTCTTGACAAATTTACTCGTACAAAAGTGTTTACATTTGTTACTCCTATATCCTACACCCAGACCATCATACTTCATACATCAAAACTAACAAGTGTAAGAACTATAAGAACAGAACTCTATTCAAGATTAAATTACTTTCTTCAGCATCATTTACTTTATATTATTTTCCTCATATTCTTCTCCGTATTGGATATTATATTTTGTACGAATTACGAATATGATGCTTGGATGGGAAATGGAAAATGAAAAACCTTGTTAACTGCTAACTGCTGAGCAAAAGGCACGTAACTTGCTCATTTAACACATGAAAAGAATCAAAATTCAATATCAACTATAGTAACTGGCGGATTTAAGCCAGACAGACAACATTCGCCTCTCTTGACTCCTGACTCTTTCTCTTTGAACGATAAGCTTTGACTTTGACTTCAGCAAAGTGTAGAGTAAAGAGTATAGAGTATAGGGAACAGAGCATATAGATTATTTCAATTAAAGGAGTGGCCCTAAAATCCAACATATAACATGTTTCCATTTTCCATCCGTCCACAATCTAGAATCTACAATCCACACATATTGCATCTATTATATTTTATATTATATTCCCTTTCTATCTCTTATTCTTCCACCACTTTGTCATGTGTTTATTTACTATTTACTGCTGTTACAGAGTACAGAGAATAGAAATAGTCTCATCACATCACAACTTTCAACTCACAGCTAGTCAAAGCATAAAGAATAAGACACTTGTAAGTAAAACACATCAATATCCATATCCCATATCTATAGCTCACAAGTCAAAAGCACCAGCAGACTCGAGAGTCGTAGCAGCTAATATTGCACTATTTCTATTTTCTATCTATAAATATTAAACGAGTTGGTTCTTGATTCTTGATTTCTGGTTGTTGGTTATTTCTTTTACAATATATTATACTGTAGTATACTATACACTGTAAACTGTAAACGCAGCACGCAGATTCTCTAAGGAACTGAATAAAATGGGAAGGAAGGAAGGAACAACCAACTTGTTAGTTTCTAGTTGAATCGTAAGTCCTTCATCTATAATTCATGTCTATATAAGCGTATAATACGCAGAAATTCTTCTTGCTGTTTTGTTGCCAGCAGTTGCCATTTACCATTTGCCAGTTGCCAGGAATAAGATGTTTCATGAAAAAATACCAATTTATATTTTGTATTTTGTACTCATACGAGAAGAAAAATGTACAACCACGTCAAAAGTGAAGAATGAAGAAGAAAAAGGCCGGTTGGCGTTTGCCGGCAAAGGCAAAGCAAATGTTAACTTTATCATCTCCAGAAAAAAAAACATTTTCAAGTCTCAAGTCTCAAGTCTCAAGTATAGACATGGGTAGAGCAAGTAGTGTGTAGTATGTAATTTAATGAAGAGGAGAGAGCACCCATGTTCATATGCCATATGTACATATGTTTTCCTCCCTAGTCTCTACTCCCTAGTACATAGTAACATGACATTACTTTATTACTTTATTTCATTTTATTTCACTCATCCTCATCTTGTTACATCTTGTAAAGTGTATTGAATATGTACTGTGTACTCCTTATTTGTTATTCGTAATACATAATACACTCAACAGCACAAAGATAGAGATAGATAGAGATAAAAAGGGAGGACGGAGGAAAAAAGAGACGGAAAACTGTTAAAGAGGGAGGAAGAAAAGACAAGTTTGTTGGAAAATTAAAACTCTTCACTTGTGACTTGATGTAATATGTACCAATTATGAATGCTTTATAGATACGCACAAGATAGAAGAGAGAAGAGAGAGAGATGAGACAGACTCTGTATTTACTATTTACTATTTACAGCAATTCTGAGTTACAAGTTCCAAGTTACAAGAGTTTATCCTCAGCTTCTGTGTTCTGTCTCTAGATTCTAGATTCTAGTTTGTAGTTTGTAGGATCTGTAAATTGTAGTTTTCTGAATCTGTAGACAGTAGACATGTAGAAATGACAAATTTATCAGTTGGTAAACAGTAAAAGTGACTAAATGGCAGTGTGTACATTTACATGTGTGTACACTGTACAGTGTACAGTCTTTAACTTTTTCTCTCCGTTCTCCATTCAAAAAGTTTCAACCACTTTTGAGGCTCTTCTGCTCCTTCTGCTTGTATTCATCTTCCGAGTCTCCTAGTTTGTGACTATTACATAGAGAATACAGAAGAAGAAAAGAAGAATGGTAGTAGTATGTACAATGTACAAGTAGTAGTAGACGCCTGGTTGGTGGCATGTGTAAAGAAAAGAAAAATCAAAAAAAGAAATCCTCTCTCTCTCTACTTTTGCTGTACTACAGCTTTGACTCTGGCAAGATTAAAGGAGATGCAAACTTTTCCCTTCATCCAATCATTTTCATATTCAAATTCATATTCATATTCATACTTCATAGTTCATCCACATGTATCTTCCTGTTTCTACATTCTACATTCTATATTCTAGTGTAGTGATGTGTGGGTACATGTGTAAAATTTCGCACACATTGTTTCTAGGGTGCATACACCAAGAAAACATGATATATTATGTACTATTATGAGGATATATACCATTCTGTCATATTAATTGTCTCGTCATCTTCATCTTCATCACATGTACATAAATGTTACATGTTTAAATGCACATAGTTATTATTACAACTTACAACCTCTTCGTCTTGTTGTTCTTCTTCTTTTTCTTCTTCACTGCGACAATGCACAATGCAGGATACACAATACACAATGCACAATGAATCAGACAATTAAGAAGAGAGGAGATGAAGGAACAGTGAAAAATACTCCTGTCACCTTAACATCATATCAGACGTCAAACGAGACAAAATACTCGGCTATGCGTAAAAAAATAAAGTCATGTATATTTACATGTAAAAATAATTACATTTTAAAATCCATGACACATCATAATATCATATTAGCACAAAAAGTGAAATGCTTCATCGTTATAACACTTGTGGTTGTTGGTGCTTGGTGTTTGACCTGACATGACAAAATCGATTCAAATTACAACATGTCATATTTAGAGTGAAATTACAATTTACAATTTACAATGGTGTAGAATGTAGAATCTATCATGTGTAATGTAGAAAGATAGAAATAGAAAGTCCAGGGAGTACAATTACTTTTCTCCTGTTCATTTAGATTTTGGATTAAATCCAAATGATCCAAAATCTTACAATCACAAATCACAGTAGTTTGATAATTTCCAGAAAACCCTCAGCACATGCACAACATACTTAAAACTTGCAACTTGCCACACGCTAAATGTAAAAAATTAGGGCCACCCTTTTGACAAAGAAAAAAAATTCCTTTGTATTTTTTTAATATCATGATGATCTAAATTCTCATTATTAATAATGTATGGGCAGGTACAAGAGATGATATGCATTAAATACGTGAAACATAAAACACATTCTTCACCTCCTCCTCCTCTAAAACCATTAACTCTACACGCAAGAAATCCATCACTCACGGACATACCGTCCATGTGCAATGTACACTGTCGGATATGGAATCCTTCTCAGTTCTGTGAGCTCTTTGAGCTGCATCTTTCAATCTCCTATTTTCCATTTTCCATACTCCACACACACTCTTATTTGGATGTGATGTACTACTTGATTTTTCATATGTAGACGCAACCGCATGAACAAAACTGTCCATGTGAAATGTGAACACCGAAATATAATAATAAAAATTATTATTATTATTCTAAACATCATTATAAATTCAAGTTTATTTATAGTTTATGTGCATGGTGCATTAAAAATAACACCCAAAGATCAATAAATTTACGTATCCGAACCAAAATGAAGGGTTGGAGAAGAGTAGTAAATATTAACAACGTGCATAAATCAATATGGGATTATTTTTACACGGAGCGCTAATAGAAAATGCAAATTCCAAATGTAACTTGCTTTTTCCAATATTTATTTTATTACGATTTTCAATTCTCACTCCGTCGTTTCAGCT
Organism: Sminthurinus aureus; assembly: GCA_034698265.1. Classification (NCBI taxonomy): domain Eukaryota; kingdom Metazoa; phylum Arthropoda; class Collembola; order Symphypleona; family Katiannidae; genus Sminthurinus; species Sminthurinus aureus. The sequence goes on from JAQGBH010000117.1 coordinate 43,111, forward strand.
CTACTAGTTTTATTTTTATTTTTCTAATGCCATTTCTTTCGAGTCTTGATAACAAGTGGAGTCAACATCAATTCTAAACTCTATGCAAAGTCAATATACCTTTTTCTAATACCCGAAGCAAAAGGCAAAAACTAATAACACCAAGATTCAAGAATATAGAGTCAAGAAACATCCATCAAATTCCGTGCAGACTGTAGAATAACACACATGCATCAAGAATTAAAGTCCCTTCATCATTAAATGCGCTAGTGATTATATTGCTGATACGCTCTATTTCGATTTTTCAAGTCTCAATATTTTTACTTTGGAAGCATCGATCTTCTTCAGTGTAGACTGTAGACAAATCACGTTCTCAAAAGTAAACACGTAAAAAAACTGTAGAGTAATAACAATATAATCAAGAATAGATTTTGCTGAAATCTACTCCTGGTACAAATACCAATACCATCTACCATCTGACATGCACGATGTACAGTTAAGTTTAGCTCCCTTGTTAGCAGTTAGCACAAAATATGCATATTTATTTTTTACTGCTTATTACTTATTACCTACTCAAATTACACAGAATTTCTGCACATGTATTTCGTATGTACTTCTAGTTTCTAGTTAAAGTTGATGACAAGGAACAACTTGAGCAAACAAAAAATAATAAAACTGTTTTTATTTTTTATTTGTATTCCACCCTAAAAAATACAAAATATATGCATAGAAAAAAATTATGTCATTATATATTTTGCTACTGTTGTTCGAATATTCGAATTGTTAATATAAGAGTACTTGGTACGAATCATGGATCAGTCTGTTTTGTTTTAAAAATGATGGCGAGCTCAAAATTCAAAAGGACATAAAATACATTTACTGTCGTGAACAACCACAAAACAAATATGGGTGCATCATACTCTATACTCTATGTATACACCTCTCCTGATTTGAATCAAAAGTAACTGTCTATTTGTTTTTCTGTCTCTGTTTCTGTCCTGTAAACTGGATTATGAGTAAGTACTATGTAATATATTATGCATATGGTAATGACAACTGACAGTCAACAACCAGGGATAATGAGATGAGTACGTGTTAGAAAAGGACAGAGAAAGAGAACAGAGACATGGACGACGACGGATAGAAAAACGAACAAGTCTTTGAAATGCCTACAATTATTATTATTACGCATAGGTATGTTGTATCTTGCATATAGCATATAAATTACCTTACACATGAAGAATATATACATAATACTGTACAAATGATGTACACAGGTGACGCCTTTTTCATTTATTTAGATTTTACAATTTTTTTCTCCTCCCAACAACAAAATGAAATGACAAGTATATTTATAATATAGATACAATACATGAACACGGATTTTTTCTCTCCGTTCATTCCCACTTTTACAATTTTAAGGTGTACACGAGTGCGAGTGCGTTTGTGTTTTGTGTGGGTTTGTAATTTGTAATTGTAAATCATGGAAATTAAACGAAAGCACACAAAAGACAATAAATAAGACGTCTCAAGTCTCAAATACATTTTAGACTCATTTACTTCTGTCATCACCACCGCAGTCAACAATAAAAAAATACATAATACATAATACACAAAAGAGAGAACAAAGTACCATTTGCAAGCCCAACCAAACCAAAAGACCGGCATCTTACAGCTTTACCATGTAGATTGTAGATAAATTTGTATGCGTATTCATTATTCGTTATGAGTTTACAGAAATAAATGACTGGGTGGTAATTTGGCTTGAGTAGATCTGTATTTTCTTCATCCATTCTTCTGTCTCTTTCTATCAGTGTAGAATGTAGAATGTAGAATGTAGAATGTAGGATGTAAATGAAGATGTAAATAAGAAATGCGTAATGTATTACTTTTACAATGGAATATGGAATCCAATCCAATAGCATGGAATGGGAGGACATTGCGTTAGAATTTTTAGGAGAAAAAAAATCCACACAGATTTTCTTTTGACTTTTGAGCAGAAGAGGTAGAATGTAGAAGAACAAAGCATCAAGACGAGGAGGAAAAGTATAAAGTATGAAGAGAGGAAAATTCTGCTGGTTGTATGCACTATTATAGGCGTGTGTCTAACACGACGCACGTCTCATAATTCAAAATTAATTCTAGATCTCAACTTTTCCCCCTTGTTCTTCTAATCTAAAGGTTCCTCCTGATTCTGACTTAACTAAGGAGAGTGTGACAGGCGAATAGCGAACGTTTTGTTTCCTTGGCTTTGGTTTGGTTTGGCTTGGTTTACCGGCTCAGTCACTCCTTTCCTTTGCATTTTTTATTTCTTAATTCAGTTAGGATGCTGCGTACCACCACACCACACCAGAATTGAGAATTCAGAATTGAGAGATTTCTGTTTTCTGTTTGCTGTTATTTACACCATCATTAAAATACACAACCTTAAATGAATTAAGCAGGACAAGACAGGATATAAAAAACAAGCTCTTTCATTTCTGTCTTAAGTCTTAAGTCTGCATTGTTAATCTCATTTGTAATTTTTAATTTCTACTCCACACCACTTTATGTGTTTTGTGTTGTATATTTTATACCACACACGTGCCCTGTACTCGTATCTGATATGTTTATGTAAACATCATATCACATTCTTTATGCACGGATTACAAATGCACTTAAGCGTTGACAAGCATGAGTTTTGTAATCGTAATAAAAAAAATAATGCTTGTACTTAAGGCAATTTGTAATCGGTTTTATTAGCTTTATACTTTATAGAACACGCAGAATGCAGAGAAAATTACAGAGTTTTTTTACTATAGTCTTGAGAATTTACGAGAGATTTCATTCATCCTCTGTCGTGTGTCTTGCGTATGGTATATAAAATGGGAGACTTTTGGCGATTCCCAAAACTCAAAAGTTAATCTACTAAAGCAAACATTTTTTTGTTGCACACATTTAAATTAGAATTAGGTGATGTGACGATTTTAAAAGAAAGAAACCATTTTCCCCTGAGACTTAGATACATAATAATGTGTATACCAATCAACGCTGGCTGCTGGCATGTGCAAAATTCAATGCAAATACACGGAGGATATAGGTTATAGTTGTACAATTTATACAGAGTACATATCTTGAATCTTGTGCATTTTAAATGGGGCACACGAAAAGTTATGTTGGGGAATCTTGTGAAAAATTTGAGAGTGTAAAAATCACTCATTGAATCACTCATCAAGAATCAAGAGAGATGCATTGAAGCCTTCAACTTGGAATTAGATATGCGTACAACATATTTAGAATGAACACAAAACACAATATATCTAGATTCTTGATACATTATAGAATCCAAAATCTAACCAATGGAATGGAATGGAATTGAAATGAAACGCGTATCACGTATCGTATCAGATTTTATTGTATATGCAGAAGACATATGTACGCCATTTTCCGTATCGTCTCCTCATCTATTCGTCTATTTAACGTCTGCATTCTGCATGACAATGACGAAAAAGAATAAGGAGAATAATAATAATAAAAATGGATAATGGGGATATACATATAATATATTATATATTACAGATACATAAGGAAAACTTTTTTGAAAAAAAAAAACGATATACGGGATCTACAATCTTCTTGTTTTCCTCCATTTATTGCATTGCCAAATAGCTCTCTATATGATTCACCATTATCATGAGCATCAACGTTCAACATCCTCAGTGAGGATTCCTCACCATTAAAATTGACAATAGACTCTTGAGGATACATAACATCTATATTTTGTCTGTATTCCGTATCCAACAAGGAACAATATGTTCTCTATCTTTAACTCGCAAAAAAGTAGGTACGAACGTGCTTTTGTCATAGTTAGCATGAACGATAGAACCAGATGAAGCAAGATGCAATGTGAATGTGTTGAGATGAGAGGAAGGAAATCTGAACATTTCACATTTTGTACGCACAGACGAAAAAAAAGAATTTGCTCAAAGGAATCTTTTTTATGCATAATATAATACGTACTCTGTATTCTGATTTCTGAGGCTTCTTGAGTCTTGAGTTTTGAGTCTGGTCTGGATGAATTCTTGAATCTTGAGTCACAAAAGTTAAGTGTACCAGTACCAAGTCAAATATACAATATACAGTATACAGCCGGCAGATGCACATGCATGCAAAATTGGGGGGATTTAAATTCAAAGCTCTTTGAATAATAAAAAAACTTCATGTTGTCTTTTTATTATCATTATGTTGTAGATTGTAGATTACTGTTGTACATTATACATGATGCATGATATATATATATATATTTTTGCAAGTATCATGTTTGATTCTATTATTATATTGCTCCATCCCCGTCGTATATTATATATACTATACTGTACGGATTATGAATACACATGTATATTCAACATACATAGTCCGACAATCAACAACAATAGTAAATACGAATAGTAATAATAATAATAAGAAGAAGAATGATACTTTCGGATAATTGTTAGGATAAAAAGAGGTTATGGTCATCAAATAAGATGAATTCAGTCATTCATCTACCTTCTATCTTCTGTGTTACATGTTAGTGTTTAGTATATTTATGTACATATGTCAACCATGTTATTATTTTTCTTGATTCTTGATTCCTGTACATATCTAATTATGGAGATTCACGCATTTTCTCCTATTGTCAAAAGTCTTTGTGCAGTTTAAACTCCTTCAACTCCAACTCCAACTTGCAACTCCTCATTCATCATAAAAGTAAAAAAGTACTTGCACTGCTTAATCAAATCAAACTGCTGTTCTACAGACTACAGACCCCAGCCCATTTATATACACAATACATAATACTCGAATGAAGTGGATGTAGAAGATGATAGATATTAGATATGCATTATACTCATATATACACAAAGAGAAAACATGGTATATGTACGGTATAGTGAGAAGAAGAAAAGGAAGAAGAGTTGATGATGATATGCATGATCAAGAGATCATTTAAAGTATGAAGAGGATCCTCTTTTTATCTATTAATGATCAGATTAACCTGGTTTTCATTTAACAACGTATAAAGTATCGTATCATGGTAAATGGTAAACGAAAAGGCGCTAATCGTGGAGCTAATATCTCCTTGTTCGTTGTTCGTTCAATAAGTGAATGAATACCCTTTTACATATTGTATACATAATACATTGATACAAGTATTCTCATCATTCAATTTCCTTTCTTTACGGAGCTTGATCAATATTTTTCAACATATGTTTTTATAACGTCATGGACAGCATATTAGTGTAGTATATAGTATGTAGTATGTAGGGAATAAAGTATAAAGTATCTCTTTCTATCTTTTTCATATGAGGAGATGAGGACAGTCACCACACCACATGAGCATGATGCATGAGCCGATACTGATAATGGAAAGGAAAAAGTATATGAGATATGAGAGAGACGGAAAAAAACTCAAGCTCATGTTCTACCTTTTGATTTTCATTATCATATCGTTTCATATCGTATCAAAGAAAAATTACTACTCAATAGTCAATACTCAATAATGCTCAAAGCTCAAAACTCAAAAGCATTCAATATCTATCGTTCATCGTTCACAATTCACACTGTATAATGTTATAATGTATGATATTCACATGTGAATTCGTATTATGTATCAGAAATCATAAGTAAGTAGGAAAAAAATGTTGCATTTTTGAATTTCTCTCCTGAATCGGCTCTCTCTTTATCACAACTTGCTCACCAACTAACTGGTTCTCCAATCCTATCCAATCCAATCAATCCTTATTTCTCTGTTTGTACATTGTGCATGTTTTTATCTTGAACAACGTGCAACGATATTTTGCATACTATACCATCATCTTTTCGTTTGGTACAGTTGTTGATGTGGATGTAAAAACACAACAATAAAAATAATAATAGTGTGCATTCTGCATCTGGAGCAGAGAACCTTCCATATTTTTCATAATTCATAATATTGCATGCAATCAATCAGTTGAATGAATGAAAATGTTCAACACCTCACAACTCAGAAACAAATTTTTAAAGTATATCATTTCATCTTCTTGGTCGTCTTCGACCAGTAGCTTTTTCCTTTTTTTGTACACTCGCAGTTTCATTATTTTTTTCCATATCTTTGATGCTGAACCAAGCCAATATCTAACAGATTTTTTATTACAGCAGATGACTACTGAAAAACTGCTGTACAGCGTACAGCACTTGAACTGACTAATGCAGACTGCCAAACGTAAATCAGTTGCACCAATTACCATGATCGTGGTCGTTATTATTAATTATTATTATTATTATCATCATCATGACTATCGTTGAAGAAGAAAGGAACGGAAGGGCAAGAAGCAAAGTGAAGACAATGGAATCAATATTATGTTTTTGACACTTTATACATACAATACATTGTACATGCAGGCAGATACACTGTACACAGGTATTATTATATAGTCAAGATGCAACTAGAATCAATTGATTGTAAAATGTAAACTAGAAAACAGTCATCATCTTCCATTTCACTTTGAATGTATGTGTGTATACAATGTTCAAGCATATAATTTACATATGAAAAACAGAAAATCAGTAATCCACACACTACACACTCATCAGTAAATGATGTCCGTCTGCATATATAATATATACATGTAGGTACGACATACAAACAATGAGATGAAAGCTGTTAAATGAGATTTTATACAAAAGAGAGAAAGAGAGAGATGAGAGTATTATATTAAATTATTATATTATATTATGTACACGGAGAGAGACAAGTTCAGCTTCACGATTTATGACTGTCCTGCACAATTTTACATGTATGCAACAAGAAACAAGAATGATCTACTATCTACACATAACTTGGCTTAGTCGGACAATATTGCTCTATGACTTGACTGTACATAAAAAACTGCATCATGCATCATCGTATATGTATCTACTGTATAATGTATCCATGTAAAACATAAAATTTAGCTGCATGCAGAATGGCAGAATGCAGAGGATTTTTTCTCATATATATATTTTTAATGAATTTTTGTGTGGTATATGGTACATGGTATATGTGCAAAAAGGTCTAGGCCTAGATCCTAGATTCAAGATTCAAGATACCGGATAATAATTATCATTTTAACAGGCATAGTTAAATAGAATAGCCTGAATAGCGAAGCTTTGGAGGTAAAAAAATGAGCCAGTTCGCTATTCAACTTGTCATAATTTTCTCGTGTTTTTTGTGAAAATCAATAGAGAAATTGATAAATTGATAGCTCGATGTTCTCTCTCTCTCTAACTAGTGACTAGCCGTCGTGCATCCTTCCTCCAACCTATTCACAATTCACACTACGGTGTATAGTCTATACTCAATACTCCATCATACAATATGCGTGTCCATTTAGGATTTAAACGGTATATTATGCAGGAAAGTAAATAATAATGATAGGAAGCGTACAAGTTTTTAACCCAATCTTTCCCTATAACGCCCAGAGCACTTGTGAATCTTGATTAAAAGATCTCGTTTGATATCATATGTAATATGTAATACATGGGATGTATACTAATACATGTAATCTATATGTTATATCTATACTCTATACTCTATATGCAATTGCATACATACATGCATGTACAATGTACAAGGTACAAGGTAGAATGTACAGCACACACATGTAGTTGGAAGGAATTTCTTCAAGTCGAACGTCCTTGCCTTTTGTTTTAATTCACACAATACATACATGCTACATACTATATACTGCATACAGCATATAACATGAGATGTGCAATATAGACAGACAGATCTTCTTAAATGTGCATATAACTACTCGCACAGCTTTCGCACTCGCACTTACTCATTGTTTGCTGTTATCATTTCAACTATTGTTGTCTTTATTATGATTGTTGTTGTTGCTGTTGTGTGATTGCTTTTGCTCCTGCTTAAGAATCCTTTCAGGTGAATTGGTTATACTGCTCCTTGCTGCTTTCCTTCCATCTCTTTCATTATCATTTTACAATTACATTACACGCCATGCCGGCTCCGTATTCACATTTGTCTATCTATACATTTGTATTTTGTATTCATATATCCTTTCTCAATTGCCTATTCTTAATTCATCTTGTATCAGGAATCAGGAGGAGTTTAAAAGTTATAATTACAAAATGGTTTTTCAAAAAATACCAAACAACACACAGCACAAATCCCAAGAGTCAAGAGAAGCAACAATTACATTAGTATTACATCTGTTTAACTTTTAATTGCATGTCCTGTATCTAGTATCTAGTACCTAGAAATATAAAATGTAAATGATCTACAGTGTACTACTACTCAGTATAGACAGTAGACAATATACATAATACAAAGTTACATGTACATATGCAAGTTTTATACATGTGTACAAAGAGGTCAAAAGGTTGATTTTATTCAAATGATAAAGGCAATCATCACCAATAACCATGATTAATGATGTGATAGTAAATAAAAATAAAAAGAATTTGTATTTATTTTATCATATTTTATCATTTGACTTGAGACTTGAGTATTGAGTATCATTAAGCTTTGATTTGATGACGATTCTTGTTCTTATCTCTCATATTACTACGCGTTGACTACTTTGACAACTTGATACGTTTTTTTTTATGGAGAAAGGAGAATCTGATGACAAAGGACAAATGCGAAGAGACGAGGAATGTACATAATATCTGTATAGTACTGTATACTCGGCAATACATGTAATATGATATCCCTGCGAATACTAATCCTCATAATACTTGAGACTTTGAGTTGATACTACAATGCTCCTTGTCATCATGTTTTTTATGATTTTGTACGTACATATAATGTACCTAGATATTAGATACTAGAATACTAGATAAGTAATAGGTACATCATCTCAATTTTTAAAAACTAATGTACATCGTGTGATTGAAAGGTTCAAATCTTGAACTTGAACTTGGTTTCCTTTTTTTTTCAAATGCAAATTAATAATCAAAAATCAAAACAACAAAAGGAAGTAGAAGAAGAAGACAGATGAATGAATATAAAGAAGAAAAAAGTGTGGATGTTTTATATGTTTTTGACCACAATTTTCCCAACTTTACTTCAAGTGCATGTACAATGTACATATTTATTTACTCATCACACGCAACTCTCATTTTACGACTGTCATTCTTACGTTGATTGTGGATTAAGAAGAACACACCTACTTCTGAATATGTGTTTGTGTACAGTGTGCATACGAGGGTAAGCACTAAGCACCGAGGTAATTTAAATACAAATAATTGTGCTCGTAAAAAAAGTTTAGTAGAGGGAAAGGAATAAATAAAAGTAATAAATCTAGGAAACGTATCAGTAAAAGATTTCTTACATATAGATTGAGAATTAAAAGCCGTTTTTATTGTGGAAGGGTGTACATGATAGTTTTAGTAGTTTTAAGATACTAAAATTCGGATTCCCTTCTTCTTTCCAATCTTTAATCCTTAATTCGTAATCATGTACGCTTACACTCTTGCAGTTGTTTTAGAGAAATACAAAACACAAAACACATGAGGCATATAATGAGAAAATTTCCAATGATGTTGATTGTTTGACTGTGAGTCTTTGTTAAAAATTCAAATGGTCCTGTGAACACAGAATTAAATTATAAATCTAAGAGCGAAATGCTCCTCGGACTAAATCATTAAGTGAAAAAGAAAGAACAAAAGGAATATTTACATATGTGTGAGAGTGTGTAAACTCATTTCTTAATCAATTATTCTACCTCACGAGGAAACGACCAAGCAAGTCATGAGTACATTATAGATTGATTATTTATTCTGCTGCTTCTTCTTCTTCTTCTTATTTTTCTAAAAGACTTTTTTCACGCAACATGCCAAATGCATCACCATTATTTTTACATATTTAATCTCTACTTGATCATTTTAATCACCATTTTACACATAGGTTATAGGTATATGTGTATCAATTACCATTTACCATTGAACTTTATTTTTTGGCAGAAATTGTCATAATGATAATTGCTTTTTTATTGACAGTTAGAAAAACTTTTCACAACTCACAACATCTTTGGTAAATTATCACATGTATTTGGATATAATATCTTCACGAAATATCTAATGTCTACTTATTTCATCTTTTGTTTTACGTTTTACTTTCTCTGATCATAATATTATAATTATAGGGACACACAACACAAGTCTAAATAATTCTCTCTTTATCTCTCTCTTTAATGGGAGAAATTTCCCTATCATTTTCTCATTCTTTTATATTTTTAATGACTCTTCTTTTGGCAGTTCGTGGTCAATTTTTGGTAATGTGAATTGGGAAGTCAAATTTTATCCCCTTTTCCCCTCTTTTCTCTTAATCAGTTTAGGGTGAAAAACAAAAAAAAAACAAAACAAAAGATGAGAGGAATGTATAATGATCAAGTCTGAAAAAGAACTGAAAAGCGACCAAAAGTTTGTGTAATTTGGTAGTTCATTTGCCTAAATGTGGATTCATAATAAATGAATGGAATAACAAAACACCAAACAACGGAAAACAAAGGATGACGCAACGAGGAAGTAAAAGGAAAGAAAAAACAAAAACTCCGAAAGAGGAAGAGAGAGGGGAAAATATTTGACTCATAACTCGGAGCACGATACGATAAGGATAATGAGCCATTAATAAATGAAAAAAAGAACCTCACGCCAAAGAGCTTCGCCATTAACAGTCTTAACATTTCACATTTTATATCTGTGTGTATGATGTACATATATATATTTGTAATGTGTATGGTGTACGGGTTATACGCCCGGCTTTTTTTTTGTTCAGAAACAAAAACCAAGGATTCTGTCGGGAAATGGAGAATAGAGAGAAGACGAAGAGAGGTGGAGGAGGAGGAACGCCAGTTGATTTACATAGAAGATGGTTCAGTCGGTTTATTTCCTACAATGCACTTATTTACATAGATCTACATACCACATACATATAAATTTTCTAAATACTATGTACATTCAGCAATCTACCATACAATGCACAGTGTACTGACATACCTTTTCCCATTTGAATGTATTTAGTGTGTCTGTGTGTACTAAAGTAGTAGTTATAGAGAGAATCTCTGTATCATGGCACTATTCCTCTTCCTTCCACAATGTTATAGCATTATATATAGTCAGGTCCCGGGTAACTTCTTCCAACTTTTCCCGATCTACCAACCAACCAACTAAACCGTCTACCGTTGTCGTCTATCTATCTATATACTTGTGTGTGCAAAGTTCACATAGGCAAAAACATGCTGACAGAATAACATAACATAACATGGGTACATAATATTATAGAGAATACAGAGTAGAGAGTGAAAAAACTCTAGTTCTAGTTCTAAATCTAGGAACTTGTCATACCTACATGCTACATAATGTACAAACACATAGAAACAAACAGATATATATATACACAGATATATTTATACAAACATAATAATAATAAAACCTATGTCTGTTTTCTGTATAATATCTTGTAGCACAGTATCGTATATATCTACACAACGACTGATATTCAATCGATCCATTCAACGACGAGAGATCTTGCGTGCAAAGGAGCATTAGAGCATTATCTCTGTTGGTGTGTGTACATATATTACATGTATATAAAGAGCACATACTTGATACTCGTGTGTATTTAATATGTACCTCATTCTGTCCGTACGTAAGTATGCATTGAGAAAGTCTAACTAAAATGCCCAAAAACAGTCACATACCTCAAATTTCATATCATTACTACTGTCTACTATTATACAATATTAAAATATTATATGATTACCCAGGAGAGAAAATTTATGTTAAAGAGTCTTCTTCTTTCCATTCTTTCAACATTCAGCAGGATGATCCTGTATAAAACATTTTTTGTTTTACATTTTACATGGCTGATTTAAAAATATAACAGGAGGATGAAAAAATTAAGAAATTCTATATCATGCACTTCAGACTGTTCAAGCCTTTGAGAAATATCAAATATTGGTTTTCTAAGCTTAAAATTCAAAATGTTGAAAGTTAAAACGAAATGAAATCAAACAAAGTCCAACAAAGAATCATACTAAATAAATAAGAGTTTTTGAAAGCAATAAAAGTTGATGAAATTTGAATCACCTACATACATTCTATCGATACATACCTATGTTACACATTACACATGTCTTAAATCCTAATCTGAAATCTGAACATTGAACCTGCTTCAATATTCTCGAGTCTTGAGATAGATTGTCTTTTTTTGTATCACAACTCACAACATTATTGCATAATGTAATGTGAATAATAGAATTGAGCTTCACAAAATAATGGTAACATAGTATAAAAAAGGTATGATAATGATCGGTAATAAACCTTTCTGTATGTGATAATTAAATTCTAATAATGATCCTGCCAAACTGTACTGTATAACAAATTAGTCATTTGAAGTTTAGACTGTAGATTGTAGATGCACTAGTAACTAGTACAGTATGCCGTAGCATAACTTCATAAATAACTTACTTTTACTACTTACAAATGTAATACATAGTATTTAAGAGCATGTTCTTCATAATGTCCACGGCCTCAACATAAATTATTAATACAGAGCAATAGTAATGGTACTACTTACTACTTACTCTTGATAATAATAATAACAACAACAAGAATAATAATAATAATAATGTTTCGCAGCGTGGGAATGATCTTGACTCAATTCTTCAGACTCTCCGTCCTGAATGAATGATTACACATGTATTACCAAGTGTAAATAACTATAAATATATTTTTAAAACTCCTTTTGAATTCATCATCCTCGCTAGTTGAATTGAATTATATATTATAGTAATTGTCGTTATATTGCTATTTTGCTACGGTAGTCCAATACTTGAAGAGTGAATAGTGTCGAAATTGTGATTCTCATAATATGAATAGCTTTTACATGAATGAATTTACTTAATAATTTTTGATATGACAGAGAGAGAGAATTAAGCTAGGTGTTCGGTTTTGTTTGTTGTGATATTTCAACATTTTACATTTTCAATTCAATTAATGCCGATCAATTTTTCTATAGATGCTTTATATATTAACTAATTACATTTTGATTGTACATATTACATAGGATTGACAAATCTCCTTACATACATAATGTAGAAGCTATTTATTAGCAAAATTAATGACAGCAGACGCACTAATTTTCTCTAATGATCTTCCACAGTCGATAGGCTAAAATATTGTTGATGGACTATCTTCATATAGTTTTGTAGTTTGTAGTAGTGTTCTATTTTAAAATTTAATATATTTGAAATAACTTACCGACTTCAGATCCCAAACAGTTGAAAATGACAAGTCAACCAATATTTATACACCCAACTATTTGCTATTTGTGTAGTAACAATCAATTTTTCAACCAGAACAAACAACACTTTTATTTTTGTAAACTTGTCAATCAATAATCAATAAAAAGTGAAAATCCTGTTCTTCTCGTCAAACTGCAAACTGTACACTTAACTGTTGTTATTATCAATGTATGCAAATAAATATATGTAATAGTATGGCTATTATTATTATTCAATATTCACATTTAAAACTGGAAGTTAGCTCACGAGTCAAATTTCAAGTTTGACCACATTTAACTATATTATACGAGCTATATAACTTTCATAATATTATTACAATCAATAATCACAGATCACAGTAAATGAACAACGAAAACAGTAAACAATTACTTACTTACTTGACGTCGTTATTACTTTTTCTTGCACAAATTTATAATACACACACTAAATTTGATTTAAATAATGAAAATGTAGTGTTTGTAGTTAAATCTAAAATACAAAAAATTTGATTGTCGTCACAATTCACAATGTTTGTTTATATTTGTTGCTCGGTTACATTTTGAATTTTTTGAGTAAACTTTACTTTTGATTTAATTGACAACCACAGTCTTGTACATAATAATGTAAAATGTATAGTCTAATTAAGCACAACTTATGACAATCAGAGTCTGGACATAATTATTGGAAGAAATCGTGGAATTTCTGGTTATTCGCTGCAGTTAAATGTGAAGACGGAGAGAGAAAAATTATTACAGTGTGTAGATTAGTCAAACTTGTTCTACTGACTAAAACCACGTTGTGTAAAAAGTAATACTTTTAAGGCTCACAACTCAAAGAGAGAGATTTCTTTCGTACAATGTGGGAAGGAGTATCAGCTTGGGAAATAGTTGAGCACAACTATTTTTGAAAAAGCCCAAAAACCCCATAGGGGTAATTGTTATTCCATACATACATAAAATCATCCATTCGAAAAATTCCACCTACCAATGGGTGGTGCTGGGAGGATCAAAGTTCCCATTTATAATGCATTATAATTCGTTTTTGACGGACTGCAGCCGACACCAGTAATCCGATTTTAATTTTAGCGATGTATACAAAATTCATCAGAACACCCTTCAAGGGTAGTGTGCTTGGATTTTCGAATTTCGAAAAAACATGGCTTCCAGATCTCATTAAAGTTTTTTAATCTTGGAAATTTCGAGGCCAATCTACAAAACGGCATTATGCAGCCATTTTTTGACCGATTTTGGCGATCTCGGACTCTATCACTTCCTGTTGACCTAAATGAAACAGGGATCTCACAGTTTTGTAGATTTCGAAAATTTGTGACCTCTAACGGATTACACAAAACGGCCTCTAAAGCTCTCACGTTCCTGTCAAAAGTGAATGCGTACTGCATGTTAAATGGAAACTTTGACCTCCTCCCAGCACCACCCACAGGGAGATGGAATTTTTTGAATGGGTGATTTTATGTCTGTATAGGATAGCAATCATCGCTATGGGATTTTTGTGCTCCTAAAAAAATGTTGTGCCAGACTACTCTACGACCTGATACTTCTACCCATGTATTATTTGAATTTCAGTTGAGGGGAAATGAAAATTTCAAAGGGGAACTTCTTTGAAGACGAATACAAATCGCAATCTTCACTGTCTTGTTTTGCAGTGTATAGTTAACTTGCAACAGAAGAGGAAAAGTTAATACATGTGTGTATGGAGTTTAGAAGAAACGTTTAATTCATTGTACTCACAAGCATGTTGTACAATTTGTCTTTGTTCGCAAAACGCAGCAATTGTATTTGTACTGTGCTTAAACCTTAAATACATGCAAGTACTAATATAGATTTTTATGAGCATTTAAAACTTTAACTAATAATAATAGTTATCAAGTAAAGTTTGTTGGAGTGAATCTAGTGGAATATGAAAATCAACATGCATAAAAAAGAGCCATTTCATCCACAAAAAATGAATTCTTCAAAATTCAGTCTTGTAGCAAAAAAAACAATATTTTACGTGACATATTCCGGGAAGTGCAAAGCTGTTGGTAAAATTGACATGGATCATGATTACCGGTGAAAAAAGGTAATAGCTATGCATTAGACATTTACATATTTTTAAAACTTTTACTCATAAAATGTCATTTTAAATTAATTTACGGTCATTTTGTATACACATGCTCGGATTCATTGGACGACTTGGGTACTTATTCAAACTATTCTTTGATTTTTCTTTAGATTTTTGGATGAAGCTCAAAACATACATTGCATCTAAAGTATAATGTCAATGGAAAGGAAAAATAATGACATCGGAAACCGAATTGTCCAGAATGTAGATGTGTTGGATATTGGATCGGATTTATCTACATCGATTAATATAAGGTAAAAGACAATAATATATAAATATTATACATAAGTAATGCATAAAATATGTAATAAAATATTTAAGGGTTAAATCATAACTGTTGGAAGTATTATCTCATTCTACATAATATTGTATTATCTATTATCTTATGGTTCATTTATTTGAAACTTTTCAGAATAGAAATAATATACATAATAATATATTTTTTTGTCCCAGGTCCCTGCAGCTTTGAAAATCTTGGTTGCCTACTTACTTACCTATGCCTTCTTGTCTTCACTATAATACTGGTGCTATTGACTGAAAGGTAGTCCTTAGAAATAGAAATTTCATAAAAGTGTCCATATTTATTCAAATGTTTGTACAAATAATAAACGTAAATAGTGAGATGGAAATCTGTTTGTTTCTTATATTTAAATAGATTTAAAGCTGTAAACGGATGGCAAAGACTGCTTGAAACAATCAAGAATCCATACTGATCCTAGAAAATCTTTGATTCACCTGCAAACATGTTTCTTCATATAAACTATCACCATTTAGCAGTTAATTTTGAGTAAAGTTTTCGCAAGATTGAAGACCATTTATTGGTAATTATTTAGAATTTAGAGCAACCCAAATTTTACGTATGAGAAATGATAAAGAACTTTGTGCATAATATGAAGTACCTACTAAAGAAAAAAACATACAATTGTATACGACTACAGTGACCATATTCTGTAATTGTGTACACAGTTTCTTACATGTTTTATAGTAAATAATTGGAATTTTTTACAAGTTTATTTAGATGAACTCAACTTTTCTGAGTCCCATTTAGATGTTTTATTCAGTTTTATTTTATTTGTGCAGATTTTTTATTTAGTACAAGTGTGATGTAAAATAGTCATTGAACACCACATACTTGGTGCATGTGTATTTTGTAATATTAAGTATAAAATTCTTTGTGTGTGTGTACCAGCAATAACTTTGTGACACTTTTGTATAATATGAATTGCAAATAATTCTATAAATGCACCATTTGTGACCACTATTTACGTAGAAAGATTATATATACATTGACTAATTTGCCATTTCTTTTTCTCTTTTAAAAAACTATATATAGCACCTTAAAGTTTAAGTGTCGTAATGTATTTTAACAATAAAACTGTACAAACTTTTACCAAAAATCATAATCTTTATATCAAAAACATGTAAAACAATAATAATTAAATAATTATCTTTTTATACAAAACAAATGGACCTATCCATTTCTCATAGTTCGGACTTGACACTATATGACTTGGACTTTGTAGGTGGTGTCAAATGTAAAACGGTGCATTTAGTATCATTGGGATTTGTAGGATATTTTTTTGGTCTGCCTCGTTTTGGAGTTTTAGCTGGAAGACTAAGAATATGAGAAGAAGAAGTGGGAGACGACATCACAATTTGGTTACTACGACCCGAATTAATATTCTCCAGATCAGTTGTTCCCCGAGATCTTTCATGCACCTTTCGATGCTTCTGCAAGTTTAAATAAAAGTTTAAATAATTCATAATATTCAGTTGGATCAAGCTTTGAAAAATACAATATGGATGAAGTAGCGCACAAAAAAACTTACAGACAAATGATCACTTCTGGCAAAACACTTGTTACAAATACCACAAATGTACGGCTGGAAGAAAATTTCAAGATCATTAGATACATGATACATGAAAGGTAAAAATTTCAACTTTAAAATGTAAACTTTTAGATGCAGATTATTTGTATTTTTTGGTATCAGATATTAAGAAATGTATAAAAAATTTAGTTTATTTCGTTACCTTATATCCTGTATGGGATCTATAATGTCTACCCAACTCGTCTACAAAATCCCAAATAAAAACAATAATTAATTGTTATTGTCTTCAAATTCGGAACATTTTTAATAGTTAGGAAAATCATGTATTTACTATATTTATTAGACAAGGGAAAAGATTTGCAACCTGATCTGGAAAATTTCCATTGACATTGATTCCAAGAACACTTGAAGGGTTTTTCACCAGTATGCCTTCGCATATGAGCCTGTTTAAAATAAATCAGAACAGAAAAATAATTATTGAATATTGAATACCCCACATAAGTACATATGTCTAGGGAATCGCAAATTTAACAAAATCGCGGTGTAAAGTGTAAACTATGAATAACACTAGAAACAAGAAATCATTATATTATCATTCTTACTTTTAAATGAGATAATTTTAAATACTCCTTGTCACAATTTTCATATGGACATTTGAGATCCTCCAAAGTTTCCCGTTTTTCCCTTGTTCTTCGAGGGGTTCTTCCACTTCCCCTGCCAGTTTTTTCAGGTTTCCTTCTCACAGGTTTTGCTTTTACATTTTCATTTTCCTCTTCCATCATCATACTTTCATTCTCATCATTTCCATGATTTCCAATAAAATTTTGCGGAGATATGGACAATGTTGTATAGTTAGGAAATTGGAAGGATTGGTTAAAGTCATCAGGGTCATTTGTTGTTGTTAAACTGGACATGGAACTAGAACTCGAACTAGGACTGGATAGACTATAATTACTATGATTATCATTATTATTGTTATTGTAGTCACACACAAAAGTCACTTGTTGCTGTTGTTCTGAAAAATTAGATATAGGAATAGGATTTTCTTGGACAATTTCAAATGTATAGTCCGGGATTAGATCTTCATGTTTTATTATACTATGGCCTACTACTACTCCTGAGGAGGGCGAAGAGTCGAAAGAGTAGTCAGAAAATAGAGGTTGAGATTCTACCTGTAAGATTTTTTTCATCATCATATTTATTATACTTTTATTTACGTTTGCAAGATACTCATTTCTCATTTCAAATACATATGTCAAATTTTCATAATGATTTTTAATAAAAAAAAGTAGAAAATCCAATCAAAACAGGAACTGTGTCAACTTACCTCGAAAATAAAATCCTTTTCTGGAGAGTTTGTCAGGGAATATAATTCACTCGAACTGCTCATCGATCCATTAAAGGGAGAAAGTAACGGTGGAATTTCTATTCAAATAAACGTTTTTTTTGTCATTTTTTCACATGTACTTTGCTCAATAGTTACAAAAGATTTATTTATTAGTAACTATTAAATATTTATTTGTTTCACTGAATATTTATAAATCTATGCTTAGTACCTTGATCAAAGGGCAGTGAACTAGCTGGAGACAGATCTGAACCAGAGAGAATGGATCCAATATCTTCAAATGGCTCCAAATCACTGATGAATTCGTCAAAAAGAAGTTGATCGGTGGGGAAAAAAGAAAAGTCACAAGTGTCCTCGTCCAACATCTTGCCTGTATTTTCATAAAATCCCAAAAATAAATCAATGGAAAAATCACACATTAATTCCTTTTCTCTCTTTCTTCTTTCTATGTACTTTTATATTCAATCTTGAGCTACTTCACTTCTGCCCGTCGGAATGAAACTAAAGACCATGAAAATGTTTTAAATTTCTAGGCTCTGTAGTCTGTACTAACTAACTAACAAAATTAAGGACAGTTAATATTTTTTCCCCAAGTTAACAGTATGTCGAATTTCTGATATGTACGGTATTCTATGCATGTGTATTTTGTATTTTGTACTTTAGGGTTCGGATTGCAACAAGTCAATTTGATGATAGAAGCCACACCATACGAAATATGAATTGGAATTTGACAGAAAAGCAAATCCATACATAATACATACTCACAATACTCAATACCCATAATCCATAATATAATATATAATATATTATAATATGTAATTCTCTCATTCAGTTCACTCTGAGAATGTGAATGAGTGTATGTTTGTTGCTTGTGTGTAACTTCAAACTTATGGCTACGATTGAATTACAAAAATTTGACTGTTCATCTGAATTTTGAATTGGAATCCAAACAGAGAACAGAAACAGATACAAAATACAAATGATAAATAAGTTAACACAGTGCAAAATTTCACCCTGATTATTTACCATTCAACCTTTTCTGTTTTACTGATTCTGACTTTTCTCTTTTAATTTTCTATCAGTTGTAATTTTACAATCTGGATTTGGATCTGTATTCTTTTACACATTCCTGTTTCTAGTTTCTATTGAAAACTTATGTTGAATATTCCAGTAAAAAAAAGAGTAGCCAAAACTTCTACAGTTACAGCGAGAATATTATGTTATATTTTAGTTTTGTTCTTACGTGGACTAGTGGAAATAATGTTGTGGATGTATGTTTGTGTATGATGAATAGAATCCGCACTATAGAACTACTTTAATTTAACTATAATAAGCACGGTCCTTTACTATTTATAAAATGATCATTTTGACACTAAACACATAGAGATTTTATATCCCGTTCACTTCACTTGCCACTGTCACAGTTAGAATTTTTTACATAGACCGGAAATGTTGAAAAGATAATGGAACAAGATGAAAAGAGAAACACAAGACGAAAATCATTGAGAAATGTGTTGACGCTGGTTCTGGTTCTGGTTTGATCTCTGCTCGTGTTATTTAGTATTTAGTACTACTGCTATTTCTGTTTCTTCTCTCTTCTGCTTCTGGACTTGATTGAGACGCGAGACTAGTAGACTATGGACTAGAGTCTCGAGTCTCGAGATTGAGATTGAGAATTGGTTGTAAATGCAAAGTGTTGAGTGTTCAAGTTGAAGGACCATTTAGTTAATGAAGAGGAGAACAAAAAAATGTAGTAAAGAAAGACGGGTTTTAATTCAATTGGTGATAACTGGACGTCGTATTGATTACAAAGACACACTACACCAAGCTACAAGCTACACTACTCTACATTAATAACTCTAATTAAACTACCGGAGTCTAATCATCCTCACATTACCCTGTTCACTGTTCACTGTACATTATACACTGTACACATAAAGATGACTACACACAACACAATTATTTCTATTTAGTTGGAAATGTACAAACACTAAACTGAAATACACTCATTCACTCACTCACTCATAGTCTGAAATCTGAAACACCAGTAAATAGTAAATACCATTACACACTACACACTACACACAACAAACTAGAAAATAATAAATAAATAACATGTTAAACATAGTGTATAAAATATAAAGTATACAGAGTATACGTTATAGATTGATTATGTACACTGATAATCAACAAGAATTTGAAGAAACTCTCAATCACAATTCCAATAATAATAATTGAGGCATTATAAAATGTACATAAAATGACATTAGTCATGTTTGACATGAGACATGCGGAGATACTAGTACAATATTGTACGCAAGTACTGTGTAGATGATGTATAATGCATAATGGGCACATAATATATCACATACTAACTACACACAGACCTTATGACAAATAAAAGCTCGTATTGAATTGAATGTATGAAGAATTGCTAGAAAGAGAGCGAGAGAGAGAGAGAGAGAGAGATTGACGTACATACTGCAAATTACATACACAAGGCTATAAAATATCAAATCAAAGTTAGACAGGAACATAACATATTTTTTTAAATTTCCATGATATTAGTACGAATTACGAATAGGATATGATATTACTTATTCTAATAATAATAATATTACCAGTCACCAGCACAAGAGCATTGAGCATAGAGAAGCAGCTCTCGTTTCAATTATCTATATGAGCAAAGTATACAGTATGCATACAAGGATGATGATGATTTAATGTCATTTTATTATTATTATTATTATTATTGTTATGCACTATTTGCATGTGTCATGTGTCATGTATCTCCTTTTGACTTTGACTTTTTCATTATATACTATAACTGTACTATAGTTATATAGACATGAAGATATACATGCATTATATACACCACTTGCGATTTGCATGCTGTGTATCAAGTATTAAGTATTGTATTAAAAGGATCCACTGGGTTGATAGTTTTGATGTTTCATGTTTTACTAGTAATTCTTTATATGTAATGTGGAATATGTAATATGTATGCATAGACTTGTGCAGGATCTTTCATATCTATCATCTGTAATCTCTATAACCTATAATATAAAGCATGTGATCATTTCACTTCCATTCAGAGTCAAATTTAAAGTAATTTGTAACAGTTTGTAGCTATATACTATACATTATACATGTATATTGTATATTATACTGTCTACATTTTACATAATGTGCAAACTGAACAAAATGTATGAGTGTATGAGCAATGAGCATGATGGACTTTGTAGAGAAATGACAGAAATATCGTATACACAACATTTGGTATTTCGTACAAGAATTTGAAATAGACTCGTATAAAAAATAAAAAGTAATAGGTATCATATTTTGTAGATTGTAGGTCCTTGCGTTGTGTGTTGTGTATGAGATTTCCTGATTATACTGTAATAAGCTGTAGTGAAATTGAAAGCTTGTGGAAATCCAAAAAATATGTTCCTACAGAGCACACATGTACTGTGTGAAATTAGATGGACTGACGTGAGCTGCGTTTTGAATTGTTATGGAATGTAACTGATTCTTGTCCAAAATTTGGAATTTGGAAATTCCCCAATTCAACTATTAAAAAGACACGTTTCAATCCAAGTTACAAACACGCGTTTCAAAATTCTGACCACCAATATTATACAATATGAAGACACTGCTCTAGCTTTTGTAGATATATTCATAAACTCTAAACTCAACAGGATTAATTTGACTGTATCTTACCAAAACTGTTGTTGTTGAATGTTACTACAATGCACTGTTTAATTATAAATCTATCTTCTGTATATCAAGTCCCAAAACTCAAAATTTCCACAGGTATTGTAACCTGCTCTATAAAAAACTTGGCTCTTTATTATATAACTGTACTCTACTTCTAAACTTAAACCTTAAACTGGGGCATACTTATGGTAGTGTCCACTCTCAGGCATGTTACACAGTATCCAGTGTACAGTGTAGAGTGTACGTTGTATAATTGACATTATTGACCATATACCATATGTAATGAAATCAAACACAGTTGTAGATTCTGAGCATTACAGCACAACAGTTTCCCATTTTTGCCTTATGAATTATGAATGAAGCATGAATTGAATTGAAATAGATGTGAACGTGTACATTTTCTGTATATCAAAGAGAATTCACTATTCCCATTGAACAACATGATTTTTGAACAACCATGAACAGAGAACAGAGACCATCATCATCTGGGTAAAAACACTCTCACGTTTCACTTTTAGAATCAAATGTCATGAAAAGGAAACTGAACGGCTGATGGAGTGATGGATACAGGATTGATTGAAATATGGACTACATAAAACTAATATCTACAAAATGAAAATATTGAAAATAACCGTATGACCAAATTGGAAATTTAGCATCAAAGAAAGAACAAGGAAAAATTAAATCACTAAAAATTGTTCGTTGTTCACATCACGTAGTATAGGCATGTACACAAAACAAAAATCATAACACGGTTTTCCTCATAGAAAATATATATACACATATTTGCAGGTAGTTTTACTTCCAATTATCATTATAAGCGTAAACTAAGAGCAATAACAATATACGGTTTTTCATTTCAGTCCTAAGTCCGAGTTTTTTTTAGATAAGTACCAGATGTTTTGCCAATTAAATTAAAACTGTATTTCACATAATATGCATCTACATACAAGAGCATTCCATATGATCTAAAATCTAAAATACATTGTACACTGTACACAGTGTAAAAAAATTTGTGTTTTAAATCTGATGTGATTGTTTATTTTATACCTTCCTTAATCCTTCTGTTAATATGTAATATATCACAGACATTTTTTAGTTTTTTTCCTTTTTCCGTTTCACGTGTATACAAAGTTCAAATATTGAAACGGAGTGATTACACCTGATGCGTAAATTAAAAGGAAAATGATAACTATTATAATAATTGTCATTGATATTGATATTTGATATTCCTATGATGATTATTTACTGAAAGGGAAATAACCTTTTTCAAGAGTGATTCAAGATTCAAGAGTTTAAAACAATAGGGAAAATAAATCAAATCAAGATACGGTGATTCAGAATTCAAAGGGTATGATAAACAAATGAATGTGTTCTGCAATTGAACCAGCTTATGAGATTAAAAAGATAAGCATTCAAATGAGTACACTTGAAATCAAACTACTGGTAACTGGTAATAGTCGTAATCAAAATCCATGTCCTATACAACAAAAAGCTCGTATTTTCTGTTTTGTATTTTGTACTTATCTCTGTATTTGCGTTTTTTATTCATAGATGATTACTGCAAGTAAACAATGTTAGATTTTCATTATTTGTTATTAGCATTTACTATACATAAATAATACAAATTATATGGACCTTTTAAAAACATTTCTGCCACTCATAAAGCCAATAATTGCAGCTTCTAAATAAAAAACATGTAACACGAAAGATACTTTGAAACTTTCCAGTTCCTTTGTAAGAAACTTTCTGCTATAAGCTAGGAGACGTCTACATTTAAAAAAGTCAAACTGCCTTGTGACATTTACAAACGTTTAAGCAGCATGAGAAAATTGAGTCTAATAAGCTTTCCTTGTACAAGTGCATGTGAACTGAACTTAAAAGATATATGTAAATCGACTCTATCTTAATGAGTACTATGACTAAATGGCTGAATGAATGTCTCTTCATGTTTCATGTTTTGCTTAAATGATCTTCATCTACTTTTCAACCTATTTGGAGAGGCATAATATAATAAATTCAATAAGACTTGGCATTTAATATTTTTTGAGCCCACGTAAGCGATTACTACTCAACTGGAAAAATTATGTTTTTTATTTAAAATTTTTCAGAAAACAACTCTATTCAAGTGCGTTTTTAGAAAATTTGGTTGCTAAGTAACGTCAAAACTCGCACCACCAAATAATTATTGTTAAAGCTTGAAAAAGCTCAATTTATTCATAATATTCCTGCCTCACCTTTCTAATTAACTTGCTGGATCTTGACTCTACATTATATTATGGTCAGTGAGGAAATTAAGATGTCAAATGTCAAATGTGAACTCATATTACCATATTCAACACTCATCATTCACTGTTACTGTGCAGCAATTTAATCATTATTGCGATAAAACTAATAGCTTAAGAGTTTTACATGTATCATGCATGCATAGCTTAAAACTTGAAATATTGGAAATGAAAAATCAGATGTAAGTAAGTCTGTTTCAAGTTCACTTACGATCAGTGTCTGTCTGTATTCTGTTTTCTGTTTTGTATTGACTTGTCATAGCACGAAAATCAACGCAATTTCTCTTGTTTACGATTTACAATATTTTACATAGATAGTATGGGGAAACCCATCTGCTTGTGATTTGTGAGTTGTGAGTATAATTACTTTGATCATTGATCACTGATCCCGATATTTTTATACGAGCCTAAAAAGTTCAGTCTTCCTTTAAAAAAACAGAAGTGAATGTTCAAAATTGGCTTGATGTAAAATATTGTAAAAAATTTCTTAACCAAGAAGCACTCTTGACCTAATGGACTATCCCATATCACATGTAAATATATGAAATTAAACACTTGCACGTTTACACATTACACATTTCCAAATTATCCACTACGTATCTTTTTTAGCTGTTTATATATTATATTCAACTTTGTAACATAATATTATAGTAATTATATATTATATATTATATATTATATAATAATAATCATTCTTGTTAAATTAACATCAGTAAATTTTGTTACAACGATATAGTATTTTATAATATTCCAGAACACGTATACAGTATATTTAGTGTTGAAATATAAGCCGATTGAAATACAACACAAAGATTTTGTTTTACTGCAGTTTTATGCGTTTCCTATGTTCTATTTGAGACTTGAAACTCACTCACTTCTCATTTCTCACTTGACACCACAATAATCTTTAACCATAATATAATATATAACACGTGATATAAAAAGCTAAACCGTGGAAAAATTAATACTTTGTTCACCTTTGATATAGAAAATCAATACTGCGTGTACTTACTTGTTAGAGGACGGAAATGACAAATATATTAACACACTATTATTACACATTATAGAGAACAGAAAAATACAGAAAGAGGGAGAGTGAGTGAGAGGAATGATTGGGTAAACAACTGTCAACTAATGTCGTCTTGATATCTCTATTTTGAGAAAAAATCTCTCATTTTTATCGTCTCGTGTTAAATGTAGAGTATCTAGAGTATACTGCATTTTTTATAAATATATTTGATATTGCTAGATAGAGAGTTGAGACTTGAGAGTTGACTCATCATCGTGATACGTGGATTGTGAATATATATATACATAGGTACAGAATAAAAAACTGGACGATTTTTATTAAGTCCCAAACGAATACTGTACATATATCGTATTATCGGTGTTATATTAAATTATACAGCATTTTTTATTTTTTTATGGAAAAGAGAAAAAGAATCAACTTTCAGTAAGGCTGAACTTCTACTGATTATTATTTCATTCTGCATAAAATGTAAAACAGTTGTCATTCTGAGTTTGTATTTGTATGTGGTTGAGTTTTGATTTGCTCCTCTGAAAAAAGTTACAAATATCAAATATTATTATTTATATCGATATTTTGGAGGCTGTAAAATCTGTTTACTTTTTACAGCTTAATATGAGAAAAAGCCCAGTGACCGCTATCCGTCCTCGGATTATTTACAGTTTTATCCTTTTATCCTTATTTACAAATCGAGAAGCCGATGGAGGGATTTTGTATCCACAGGAAAGTGAAAGTCGTGAAGTGAAATCTCTAGGTAGGTCAAAATTATTTTTAAAGTTTGTTTTGTGAAATTTTATCAGAAACCATGATAAAATTGGAAAAAATATAAAAATAATGTGCAGATGATGGATAATGAATAATTGATAATATATCATATTAGACGGGATCTGGAGTTTTCGATTGGATGGAGCCAATGGAGAGAGCATTGACCAGGGATTTCAAGAAAAGTGGTATGAACAACCACTTTTCATGGTAAATACGTACAAAACATTATTCTTTTTCAGACTTTCAAATTACTTTCATATTTTGTAAAAACAAATAATTAGAATGATTAAACTCCTTGTTGTGCTTGTTGCACGAATTTTTATAGTCGGGAAAAGTTGAGCTGATGCCAGTTCCAAGTAGTTTCAATGACATTACACAGAAAACTGAGATTCGAGATCACATCGGTTGGGTTTGGTATCAGACTACGTTTTGGGTTCCATCGAGATGGAAATTGGACAATCGGAGTATTTTCATTAGGTTTGGAAGTGCAAATTATTTTGCCGTTGTGGTGAGAACTTTAATATTTTTATTGTGTGCTTTAATCTTGATGAATTACCCTGAAATTTGGAATTTGAAATTTAGCAAAAATCGATCAAAAATGGGTAACTTTTTTTTATTTATTTAGTGGGTTAATGGTCAGCATGTTGTGAATCACACTGGAGGTCATCTGCCTTTCCAGGCAGAGATTTCATCGACCGTTCAATACGGAACGGAAAATTTACTTGTGGTAGCAATAAACAACACATTGACACCATTGACTGTTCCACAAGGAAGTTTGTCATATCCAAATGATAGCAAAAGGTATGTTCTCAGTTGTACTTTTTATTTGACTCTTGAATAAAAAAATTCCAAAATACCAAATGTTGAATAAACTGTTATTGTTAATAATATAACTAATAAATGTCAAATAATGTCAAATCTGCCTACATTCTATATTCTACAGATTTCCAAAGGGATATACAATCCAGTCGTACAATTTTGACTACTTTCACTTTGCGGGAATTCATCGTCCAGTCTATTTGTATACAACTCCAAAATTTTATATCGATGACATAACAGTCGTCACAGACATTGTCAACAATAATCAGCTTCTTGGTACAAAAACTCTTTTATCAATTTTCCATTTAATATAGTTTTTTGGTATTCTAAACTCTAAACATTCAAAATACCGTGTAATTTTGATTTTTAGGTGTAATCAGTTACTCTGTGGATTTTGTCACGGGGTTTCATGAAAATTCCATCGATGGTGAAAATGCAAGTTCCAGTATTGACTGTGTCGTCACTGTTCGAGATAAACATAAGAGAAAAATTAATCTGAATCGAGCTTGTTCTGGAGTTATGAACATTCCAGGTTTTAGAAAAATTCAATATGCAGCGCATTGTTTTGTATTTTGTATTTCATCTTTCATCTGCAAGATGACATTTGAAAAAATTCCATTGTAAATTTTTATTTAGGCGTAAAACTTTGGTGGCCATATACTGAGGAACCAGCAGGAGAAAAGCCAGGATATTTGTACACACTAGAAGTGACTTTGACTAACACTTTATTTCCGGAAGTTCAGGA
The DNA here is from genome assembly GCA_034698265.1 of Sminthurinus aureus. Lineage (NCBI taxonomy): Eukaryota > Metazoa > Arthropoda > Collembola > Symphypleona > Katiannidae > Sminthurinus > Sminthurinus aureus. The sequence goes on from JAQGBH010000117.1 coordinate 71,029, forward strand.
TGTCTACCGATTAAAATTTGGAGTGCGGACAATTCAGTCTACTGATGCTGGATTCAGGATAAATGGAAAACCTTTTTATTTCAGAGGATTTGGACGACATGAAGATTACAGTGTTAGTTTTTTCTCATGTTTTTACTTTAGAATCTAGAAATTAGAATTTAGAACTAGAACAAGAATCAAGAATATTATAGAATTTGTCGTTTTTTCTACAGATTCGAGGTCGAGGTGTTGACTGGGCTCTTCTCGTCAAGGATCACAATTTGATTCAGTGGACTGGAGCAAATTCCTACAGGTAAATGATATAATATACAATAAATGTGATTTATTGATTTATCATTATTCATTATTTAGCGGCAATATAATTACTTTGATTTCTGATTGATGATTCTGAATTCTGATGAAAACTGTGACTTTTCTGTTGTAAAAAGGACTTCTCATTACCCATATGCAGAAGAAATTCTGGATTTAACAGACGCCCTCGGAATTGTTATCATTGATGAATCTCCAGCTATCGGTCTCAGGTAAAAGCTAATAACTGTATTTGTCCCAATTATTCCCAATAATATGAAACTATTTTTTTACATTAACTTTAATATTTTTTATACATTTGTTTTAATAGCGGATTTGGAGCGGAACTGGAGAAAAGTCATATTCAAGTGATGCACGAACTGGTGAATCGAGATAAGAATAGAGCATCCGTTGTCATGTGGTCCATTGGAAATGAACCCAAATCAATGGAAGTCCCCGCAAAAAACTACTTTGAGTACGCCTGTTATAACTCTTAACAAAACCAAGAATTTTTAATAATCAAATTACAAAGCAAAGAACAAAACAGAATGGAAAATTAAACTTAAAAAATATGCATTTATTTAAACAGGAAAGTCATCGCGGAGACGAGACTGGCAGATCCTTCAAAAAGACCAATTACTATCGTTCTCAGTGCAGGATTTACAAACCACAGTGTATGTACAATGTAAAACTTTAAGAATATTTTTTCTTGCTCCATGATTTTTTCAACAGCATTAAAAAACGTTTAAAATACTGTGTAATATTACAGGGACCATCAAATCTAGATGTTGTCTGCATCAATCGTTATTTCGGTTGGTATGGTGACACCGGAAGGTCGGATGTGATCCAACTTCAAATGCCGACAGAGGTTCACAGTTGGTATGAAAATTACAAGAAGCCAGTTCTCGTGAGTGAATATGGTGCTGGATCCATTTCCGGAATGCACACAAGCCCTTCTTTTGTATGGACGGAAGATTATCAAGTGGATTATCTCATTGAACATTTTAAAGCATTTGACCGACTGAGAGCAGAATGTCCATATTTCATCGGAGAAATGATTTGGTAGATTATTTTTCTACTTTCTACAGTTTTTGATTTTCAATTTTTCATCTGGATTGTAAATTGTAAAATTTTGTCTATACATGGTGAATTAAAATTTGAAATTTCAGGAATTTTGCGGATTTTGCAACGCCACCTGAAACCTTTCGACCCTGGGGCTGCATGAAAGGAATTTTCACGAGAGAAAGGCAGCCGAAAAACGCAGCCCATATTGTTCGTCTACGATACTGGACTTTGGCTAACTTGACCTCATCAATTCCACTACCAAAAGATCTTAGGTCTCATCTATTCTTATCGCAATTTCCCTGATTATTGTTAAAAAAATGTTCAAATGTTTGCATTTTTTTATAGAAAATTTTAAACTATTTACTAAACAATTCAGTTGATAAAATAAAAAATCACATAGTTCTTCCATAATTTTTTCGACATTAAAGTACAAACATCCAAAATCCAAAACATAATGAAAACTGAATGAGTCGGGATTTTACAGAATGATGAAAAATTATTTAAATAAGCCGTGTAAAACCTAAACTCAAAACTCTCGAAACTAAATACAATATGAAATATTATTATTTATTTCCCAAGTTTTGAGTACGATACAACATATTACATATTATTACACAGTTTTGAATGCTGACGAATTTCCTGATATCTTGATTCTTGATCCATGGATTTGTCAGTGATAGGGAGAAAAATGCGTACGGAATGACAAAGCAAACATGCATACGTACACACAAACTGAACAGACAAAAGGGAGAGTTTAATTTGTCTACGCAAGGGAGTACCAGTACCAGTATCATTAAAAGTACCAATGTTCACCATTGACTCATGACAAATTGTTTTGTCAACAGAAATTGAAACTTGACACGACTTTGGATAGTTTTCCCTAGAATAAGAAAATGTACATGCATAGTCTATTGAATATTGAACATTGAGGTGAAGACGTTTGAATATGAAAAATTGGAGAATTGGAGTTTAGAGTTCAGTTTACAATTACACTAATACAGAATATGACACATTTTACATACAAGACTAAAGACTAAATAATATTATAAAAGGACGGTGAGATTCGGCCTTATCATGAATATTTCATTCCAGTTTGTGCTTTTGTAGATTGTAGATACTAGATACATAGAGGAGAAGACGAGAAAGAGAACGAGAGACAGACAGACAGGGACAACAGATAAAACATAAACCTCTAAGCCAATTTTTATTCTTTTATTGAACTCACTTTTATGTCACTCTCCACTCAGTCGTTTCGTTTGAAATTGTCAATTTCAATTTCAACTGTCATCGGCATTTTCCTTTCTACCATGTATTTTGTATTTTTTGCACTTGTAAAATTAGTTTAGTACAGAGAGATTCACTCATTATCATTCTTGTAGTAGGTCGGTTGTCGGTTCGTCATCATCATTTACACGTCATTCGTCATTTATACACTACGAAGCACATTTTTTCCATTTCCTGTCTAGCTTCTAGTTTCGGTTTTCTAGTCATTGGACAACTCATCATCTTCCATCGTCGACCCATCTTTCAATACAATACACAAGACACAATCACATTGACATTTGGAATTTTAACACATACAAGAAGGAAAAATAAGCTCGTGATATTGATATTTAATACTTAATTTATTAAAGTTTTCTCGTTTTCAGTTTTAATTATCAGTGCTCAAAATGTATTTGCAAAAGAGTAGCAAGATTATTTCTATTGTTCTACAAAAATGTCAGATGACGGCCAGCATCAGTAGCTCCAGAAATTTGTCAAGTGTGAAAAAATCAACACAACTTAAAGCTCTTTTGGAATCTCCCAATCTGGAATTTATCATGGAAGCTCACTCTGGCCTCAGTGCTAAAATTGTGCAGGAAGCTGGATTTAAAGGAATTTGGGGTTCTGGGCTATCCGTGTCAGCACAGTTAGGCGTGAGTTCAACATTTTATCATTTCAAAAAT
>JAQGBH010000118.1:0-74108 GCA_034698265.1 Sminthurinus aureus
AAGAGGAGAATCAATCTTGCCTATTTTGAATAAAAATTTATTGAGTGGACAGTGTCCCGTGTAAAGAAACACTATCCACCGTAATGAACTCCGACTAAGGCCAATGGGCGAGGCTGAATCGTAGAGAGGTTTCTCCACAACTCGCCGCGTCCATCTACACGTAGTCAGCTCACTCCACTGAGTAGAGTGAATATTGCGCTGCCAAATTTTGACAGCAGTTTTAGCTGATTGTACTGGCAGAGAAACTGCCGGCTCAGGTCCAATAAAAGCCAAGCCAGCACCCTCTCTTGCCAATTCATCAGCTATTTCATTTCCAGCGAAATCAGAATGGCCCGGGATCCACTCCAGTCTCACTGAAGTAGTCCCAGCCATATCCGAAAGGCTGGACCAAACGCTCTTCACCAATGCAGAGCATGTGACCGAAGAGGAAAGGGCCAAAATAGCACTAAGGCTATCACTAAAGATGCTGATTGGAGCACCCAAATACTCGTGTTTTTCAGACACGAGAGATCTGACGTGCTCCACCGCATCTTCAATGGCAACAAGTTCGCTTTGAAAGACTGTGGCATACTTGCCAAGCGGTTGGGAGATTGTCCCAAGTGTTTCCACTCTAGAACCCTCCCTCCACTCTACATGCACGCCGTAGCCCGAGCGATTATTAAGACGTGATCCATCTGTGTAGCAAACAATACCAGAGAATGAAAGCGAATGATCCGAAGTCCATTCACTTCTTTTCCTCGTATTGACAGTGAAAGGAGTTGTTTCCATGGTAAAAGGTTCGATCAAGTCTACGGGCAAGTGAAGCTCAGGGACTTCAGAAGCCCAAGAATCAGCCAAGCCCACATGACTCTTAGAACCGCAAGAAATACTATTAAGTTTCCAAAGGCCATTATTACATAGCCTTTGACGAGTAAGGACCACTCTTCCCATGAGATGTATCTCAATAGGCAGCAGTCCTATGATAGTTTCAAGTGCCGCCGTTGGCGTAGAGAGCAGAGCCCCCGTCACCAACAAGCAGGCTTGACGCTGTGCCTGTGTAAGCATACGCAAACACACGGCTTTTTTAAAAGCTGGAGACCAAACCAGAGCACTATACTCAAGAGCCGGTCGGATGACCAGCTCATAGAGCCATAGCATAACTCTAGGTTTAAGCCCCCACAGGACATTGCACATAGTATACTGTGTATGGTGTAATGGTGTATTGTGCATAATGTAGAATGAAGATGTTGAATGTTGAGAAAAACTTTCAATGTCCATTTAAGGGGACAATTATTACACTTTCATTACTCTTTACTGTTGTTATTAGTTTGTAGTTTGGTTTGGGAGAAAGGAAAATGAAAAATGAAATTAGAGCCTGTGGCTTGTCCTCTGAAGCATTCTGCTTGAGTTGAGTGTTGAGTTGAATCGAATTGAGTTTTGAGTAGTATTTTGTATTTAGTTTGTAATTTTTCCTGGTATTTACTTTTATTTGATTCTATTTTGTTTTGGTATAAGAACAAGATTGCTGTTTTAAGATATTTGAAATTTTCAATTAATTTCCTCATTGCGTAGGATTTTTTAACAATCTCTGTTTTATTTGCACTTAACTTTGTACTCTGTGTTCTGTTTGTAGCTGTAAGATTGGCGTGAAACTTATTGCATTTTTAAAGCCTTTTATTCTATTGTAGAATTCCTTTTTCCTCTTTAAAGCTCCGTAGTGTTTGTAGTCTTTAGTTTGTAGTTTGTAGTTTGTAGTTTGCAGTTTGTATTCTGTATAAAGTATAAAGTTTAAATGTTAAGCGGATAATAAAAAGTTGAGGATTCCGCATAAAATCTCCATTTATTCTGCTTGTGTCTCATTTACACCTGTCATAATAAAAGATTGACCTGGAAAATGAAGATAAAGATGAAGATGTGTGTTTCTATTTCATTGTCGCAACAATAACAATAACAATGAAATTTAAAAAAAATCCTCCTACATCAATAGACTTAAGCACGTATGACTCTCTACTATCTTTCTTCATGTTTCTTTCTTTCACTCTCCATAGTATGCAAAACTCGTTGTCTAGAGTCTAGAGTCTAGCATTTGGAATGTACAGTGTACAAAGTACAAGATGCAAAAGAAATATTATGCTTTGAACTTTGAGCATCCTTCACATTTTGACTTTGTACACAAACCCAGATCCCAAAGCTTAAAGAATGACATTTTTGAATTTCAAATTTCAAATGCACATACATATTATTATAGTGTAGAACAAAATTCAATTCAATCCAAGGCAAGAACTTTATTATTATTTTGTATCTGTCGTAGTTCCTTTGGAGCATTTTGAATTTTGTAGCATCTAGAATCTAGAATGATCTCAGGTGAATCTCTGTAAATTTTTTCCTGTGACACTGATAACTAATATCAATTCCTACTGATTCTATCGATAATCAATATAAAATTGAAATGTGTCTTTGAATTTTTTGTCTCGAATTTACGACCACTATTAAATTTGCAAGAAAAAAACTAATTGGCCACCACTACTGTTGAATGTTGACTGTCATGAAGATTACACCGAGTACAGAATGTAACATGGTATCGTATTTTGTCATGCTGACTGCTGACCGTTGATAGATCTACATTATACATTCAAAGAAAATTGTCCAGCATTCAAGATTCATCACAAATACAAATACAAGTCAATTTTCAATGCAATAAAAAATAAAATCATAAGAATGTGACAGAGAAAAAAATAAAACAAACAAGGAACAGGAATCATGCTTGTAAAATGTGAAGGTTGTATACAATATACATTATATATTATAAGTTACTCCATTTTTTATTTATGTCTATGCTGTTGCTGTGCCCTGAGTTCTGGATTGAATTGGATTGGAAAAGTGCAATAAAATTCTGCATGTTCAATTGTGGTTTAAATTTTAAATCACCAATAAATACTTTTTAATTTTTCTCCATTCTCCATTCTCCATCCGTTTGCTTGTGGTCTGTGGAATTTCCTGTACACCTTTGAATAAAAAACAGGCAGTTGCAGTTTTACAAAGAGTGGACAGTGGACCTTTAACGTGCATGTTTGTATAATACATCAGATACCAGTAATTGGTGCAATAAATAATGAATAAAACGTTCATGGAGGAAAACCAGAACACCAGAAACCAGAACATATAAAACAGAGTAAATAATAAGCAATTTCATGTACAATGTATATTTTATGTTTTATGCTTGAAGTCCAGAATCCAGAATCTAGAATCCAGAAAGAGAAGGAAAATTAAAAGACAAACAAAAGACTCATGGCTCAAAACTGAAAATTATTTTCTTCATCTCAATTCTAAATTCTCAATGCTCAATACGAAAGTACAGGCTACAGACACTGTATTTCTTGTGCGTATACTCGTTGAATATCATAATATATTTATGGCTCCCAAGCTCAGAGTTTAATCTATGTCTATATGCATGTGTCGCAAGTCGTAAAGCTACGTTGGATGCTCAATGTTCACTTTAAATGACTTGCTAACCTAAGGAATCTATCAGTGAGGCTTGAATCTTGAATCTTACCAGATGTAGATTATTATTATTATTATTATTATGCAAGCAAGGGGAAGAAGATCAAGAACCAAGAAGAGGAATAAAATCCTATAAAAACCATTTCACGGTCCATCTTTTAAGTAATTGCTAAGTAATTGCAGCAGTGATCGTAATAATAATGATAATGATAATAACAATTACTATTCACTATTCAGTATTCAGATTACCACCATCATGATCATTATCATTATAAAATAGATGTTGAAAATTTATGACTTTCCCTTTGTCTCCATGTCAAGCTCTTCTTCTTATTCTGCTTCTCATTCGTCTGCTTGTAAATACTAAATACACCGCAGAAAATGCGGAGATTACAAATAGTTTTGTTTTATGCCTGTGCGTAGTTTTAATACTGTATGCTGTGTGTCATCATCAGTGTCTCGAATCTCGAATCTCAAAGTGCACAGCGTTCAGTGTAATATCCAGTATTGCGAAGGAGCGTACTAAATGGTTTGTACGATTACGATTTAGCCATCGCTAAACATTTATTGGAATGCTGAAAGTTGAAGCGGAAAGAAAAGTCTTCATCGTCTTACATAATAGATAATAGCATTGTAATCTGTAATAAAATAATATAATAATGATGAGGATGATTATACAATATTTAATCCTCTACAGAACACAGAGCACACACTACGTATTACACGTATCATGTATATCATATATCATATCATATCATCTGGTCATAGTTCTAAAGACTAAAGATAATAATTTTGAATATGGAATATGAGGCGGAGGAACATAAGAAATTTTGTCCATGTGTTAACCTGATCCTGAAAATTGCGCTATTCTACAATCTACAGTTTCTAGCTTGTTTAAATTTTCATGCTATCCCGCAAATTCTCCTGATTTCTCGATTCTCGATTCTCGATCCTTTTTTAATTATAAAAAATCATGGAATTTAATTGTAATTATTTAGGACTTAGAAGGGATTGTTAAGACTGGCAGATTTTTGAGAGTAACTCTAACACATAAATTTTATTGCATTAGCATTGTGCGGATGAATTACTCCAGATTCCAGATCATTTTCGTCTTTTCCCTTTGTGTATGTGCGCCAGTTGCTTGTTTTGGTATTGATTGTCGGTTGTCGGTCGTTTTGAGTTTGTAGTTTGTAGTTTGGAGCTTTGAGCAAAGTCCAAGTTTCAAGTCCAGTTCAACTGTACCAAGTTTAAATCGCATATGGATATCATGAGTGTTGAGTGTTCTCTCATCTCTGTTTTATACACTATCCATTCGCCGTCTGCCTGGTCCTGGTTCTTGGTCCACTCAATTTTCAATTCTCAATCCTCAATTTTCTGTGCTCAAATTATTATCTGTCTGTCTTGTTCACATTTCTACGATTGACGATTGAGGATTGACGATGGAAAAAACAAAAGGAAAGAGAAAGCCATAAAAGGTAACCGAGCTGAACGATGGATGAATGGATGGATGGAAATCATGGTGTAATTTAGTCTGATGCAATATGGCATGTAAAATCTAAAATGTTATATTATGATGATCCATCTAGAGTCTAGAATCTAGAGTCCAGAGTCATTCTTTCTGTAGCGTATGAGATTCCTTCCTTCCTCTTTGTACAAAAGTATTAGTGACTAGTGACTAGTGACAGCATTGCCTTGGCTGGAGATGGATGGAGTATGATGACGAGTATACAATATAGAATGATGATGATTATAAGTCCCCATGTAAAAGTAACATAAATGACCCACAAGTTCCTAGTTTTCCTATTTACAAGAGAAATAGTGCACAGTACTTGTTGTACATATAGCATATAGCATATGGCTCTATCGCATGACACATGGACATTTCTTGAGCAAGCTTGATTTTATTGTTTCACGTTTATTGTTTTTCCTCTTGTTTTGTTCAAAATTGGAAATGATCAAGTTGAGCACTGAACTCTGAACATCACTTTTATTTTATGTTTTATGGAAAAAGTCTAAACTATAAAAACTGCAAGTGTTTTTTCTTCCTTGTACAAAGTACAAAGTATCTACAATCTACTAGGGAAATGTATTGCGGATGGAAGATGGAATCATTCTGCTAAAATCTCTTAAATCTCTTGTATCTTGTCTCAAGACTCAAGACGAAATGAGGATGATGATGAGGACGACGATGAGAAGTTCTTGCTCTTCTTCACTTTCCTTTTCAAAGAGAAGAGTTCATTGCAATTATTTCACGAGCTGAGGGCTTGAGAGCCGAATAGAGAGAGAGAGAGAGCAGAAAAGATAAGAGGGGAAAAAATTGTACAAATAAATTATGAGTGGAGAGCAGCAAACACCAAACAGCAAACACCAATACCAACACCAACAAAAGCAGTAAAAAATAATAACATAATACTAATAGTATAAATTGCTAATATCTCCAATCTCCAATCCAATCTCACATGTACGTTTTTCATTTTCCATGATAGTTTTTCCGTTTTCTGTCCTTAACGTCTACGATTAGTCATCTTATCTTTTTTATGGATCGGGGATAGTAGTTATTATATCATCATCATCAGTGCCTTTTCTTTTCCATCTCTGTGTTCCATGTGTTCGGTATGCGTGTACGCCGTACTGTATAAGACTAGGAAAACCCATAGTCCATAGTGTCGGAATATTGGGAATTAAGGATGACTTTTGACACCACGTGGAATGGAATGAATAGGAATGGCATGGAACTTGACCGGCAGAAAGCAAAACTAAATGCCAGGAGAAAAAATCATGAGAAATTCCATCTCTTGGACCAAAGCACAAAGCACACGCAGTATACATACCAACAAATTGCCATTACTGTCAGAAAATGCCAATGCAATGTACAATGTACCAAGTACTTGAACCTCCACACTCTACACTCGACAACTAAAGTTGCAAGTTGCATGGATAAAAGTCTTTTTGCTACATTCTAAATCCCATCAAATTTCAAATTCAAGCGGAGCAAAAATTAGTCAGTTTTTTCTCCCTCCTTCATTTCATCATTTCATGCTTCATGTCTCTTGTGCGTTGTGTGTATATTTCAGATTTCAGATTCCAGCTTCCAGAGTTCAAGAATCTATAAAGTATTTGTAATTTGTAATCTGTATTGCTGTTGTGAATTGTGAATGCACCATGCACTGCCACTGACTTGTGCGTACTCTGTAGTCTGTACATTGTACATTGTAATCAATTCTCCTTTCAATTTCCATGTTACAGAGTGGTTTGCAATTAAATACTGATTTTTGCCCTGTATGAATTTTGATGATGATGATGAATGCATGCTGTACGTTTTACACAGTACAAAGTTCAAAAATCAAAATATGATGTCCATGTGTAACGTTTTCTACCGGAGAATTTTAATAAATTGTCTTGAGCATTGAGCATTGACTTAAAAGTACAATATATAATTTGTCCAATTTTTTTCTCCATATTTTGTCTTTCTAACTTCTAAACAATGGACAATAGATAAACGCGTTGGAATTTGGAATCAATGAAACTGAAAACTTGAAACTGGAATATGGAAACTCATTTGTCAATTAGTAATGCGTTTTTCCTAAAAAAAATAAAACAAATTTACATGTGTTTAGAGTTTAGTGTTTACGCTTGCCTGATTAATATCAACACAAAACACAGATACTTTGCACTTTAGTTCCTCTCCGTTTTTCAGACAAAACACAACATAATTTGTAATTTGTGAACGATGAACGGCATAACTTTTCCCGTTTCTCGCTAAATTCTAACATGTGTTAAAACTTAAAACAGGAACATCAAACATGATGTGCTCTCCAGTTTCCAGTTTTTAAAATCTATAATTTTAATACTTTTATGATGGATTTTATGCTTATGGTTTTGCCTCTCTTGTCTTTTGAGCTGTCCTGGGAAAAATGAATGAAATGACCTTTGGACTAAACGCTGTTTTTCACATAATGATACAAATAATTTTCACTTTCCTCTACAAATCAAAATCAAAATTGCTTAATCACTGTATAAAAACTACATGCACTAGTATCTATCTAATGTTAAATATTAATACCATTTTCAAAATTGCACACCTATTACTCTAAACTTCAAACTCCCAAGTCCCAAGTCAAAAGTAAACATATTTCTATTTTTTGCCGCTTACCAGTTCAGTGTTCAGTTGCCAGTGCTCTTCGTCATTAAGTGTTTCTCTAGTTTTTTTGTACATAAACATAATGTCTAAAGACCTGGGAAATTCACATAAGAAAACCACCATTAAAATAAAACATAAGTATAAACGCAACTTAGGGCTGGTGTATATTTAACTTTTTTACCATCATTTCAAGAATTAGCAGTCAGTCAACAAAGTGTATGCAGTTTGCTGTGTGTAATTTTAAAAAAGGATGCAGAATGCGGATACAGATTTATCTCCCTACAATTAGATAAAAATAACAAACAAACAACTGCAATTTTACTCTTCAAATGTCCCTTTTATTTATCTTTCACTTTTGCTTCCTTTTCTTTTGTTACTATCTGCAGTTATTACAATAGTGGATTGGTCAGGCAGGTTAAATATGGAATATGGAATATTAAAATATGGAAAAATGGAAAAATGGAAAAACGTACATATGCAAAGGGAAAATTGTGCTAAAAACACACACAAAAATGTGCAATTATCCTAATTATTATGTTTATTATACTTCATGTATATGCATACTGAATTGACCACTAAACTGATTTTCATTTGTGATATTCCATCCCTTTTAACTTTTCACATAGCGTATAGAGTATAGAGTATAGGGTGTAGGTAACTGTTGTAAAAGGTAAAAGGTATGAGCTGGATTTATCATACAGCACACTACATATTTTATCCTGTCCTTCATTTTCACCCCTGTAGCAACTTCCAACATGAACATTGAACATTGAGAATATGATTCGTGTGTACAAAAACTTTGATTTGTATTACACTTCCCATTTTGTTGGATTTGGAGAGGAGAAAAGTGCAGAACAGTACAGTTTTTTTACTTTATTGATCCTTTTCTTTAAACAATGTGTTTGAAAAGTTATAAGTTATAACGAGTTCCTCACTCTTGACTCTTGACGCTTTACTCTTGGCGCTTGACACAACCAGCCCAGCCATCAGATTCTACATTCTTGATCCTTGAATCTACCTAACTTTTCTCTACATATTGGATTTTTGATTTACTCCACCTATTAATGTACAAAATACAGTGTACAGTGTACAGTTTAAAGTGTACAGACTTCAGGCAGACAGGGAGGCACAAAAGACAGTCGAGCGACAGAATGACTCCAAACTCAAGACTCAAGACTCAAAAGCCCAAATGCTTTTCCTTCGAGTTTCGAATTCGAGACTGTAGGCAACTTGTGCTGTGCAATTTCAAGACTGCAGTTTTGTAATGTGCATCAAACATGAAGAGTGAAGAATGAAGAATCAAAAAATTATTGATAATCCCATAGTACGATGTATTTTGTATTTTGTATTTTGTATTTAATATGTAGTACAGTGTACAATGTACATTGTGTAGGGCATCTTCAATCTGTAGTCTGTAGTAGACATCGCGGGGAGACAGAATGAAAATGAACATCCATTTGCTGTTTGATGTTTCTTTCTACTGTATAATTTTCTATTTTCTATGTATCCTATCTATCTAGAAAAACCCTTGGCTGTTTGTCTAGGTAATGAATGAAAAATGAAAATGCATAAATGTACAGCTTAAGTATACAGTGCAATATATAATGTAGAATGTACAGTGTATGTAATGGATGGATGAGTGGATGTGGATGTGGATGTGGGTATTGATGTTTCTGGAGTACAGAGTACAGTAGACAGTAGGCAGTAGACACTAGACAGTAGGCAGGCAGGTGAGGTGTCAAGTTTGACTCTTCTTTTTGGTGTTGATCTTGGTGTTGCTCGTAGCTGTTAGAGCACTTTACTTCACATCATTATTGACTATTGAATATTGAATCTTGAATCTTGCATGTATAAAAGAGGTAGAGTGAAAGACCAAAGATCAACTAGCTATAGCAATTACATAGATACATACATACACACAATACTCAATGCAGTCCGTCCCATATGTTTTTCTCATGTAAAGCGTTTGTTTCCAATATCCTACATGCTTTAGTAACCTACAAGTTACAAGCTACAAGCTTCAAGCCAACCTTAAGTAAAATCAAGAAGGCAGCTATGTACAAGAGAGAATCAACCATCAACCTAGGTGAACAACAAAAACAACAACAGTAACCATACCATACGTACTGTATGATTATCCTGAATGTCATGTTAAAATCCTCTTTTTTCTTCTACATTCTACATTCTAGAGAGTTGAGAGTTGAGAGAGAAATATCATGCATAAAATATACACAACTATTGAATATATTACACACATAGCCTATAGACTATATACTGTATAATGTATACTGTGCGATGTAGCATCTAGTGTCTTCTGCCTTTTCCACTTTAAAAATCGTCACTTAAAATTGCATATTCTCTATTCTTTATTCTGTATTGTACACAGATAGAGAAAGGGGTAAGAGAAGCACAGAGAGAGAGAGAGCACTGATCAAAGTTTTGGTGCTGAATTCTGTTAGAATACAGAATACAGAAGCTTGGATTGAATGTTTGATGTTCTGTGTGTTTTTTTGGAATGGGAAATGGAATACTAAAGACTGTAGAATGAAGATGGCAGATTGCAGATTGTCTCTTGTAAATAAGTTATAATAATATATAAAGCAATGGTATATAGTATATAGTATATGGCCTACGTGCATATGTATTTTTTATTTTTTATTTCATGCTGTAGGACTGTATGAGTATTGAGGTTGAATTTGATAGTGATAGAAATTCCAATTCCAATTCACCAAACTTGTTTTTTCTCCTCATCTTCTCGCACATCATACTACTGAGTACAGAAATGTAAGGACGCTTTATAATGCATTATAGTATATGATATTGTGTATTGTGGATGTGATATGAAAACAGTTAATAACTACGTGCAAACTTTATGTCTCTGTCTCTTCTACATTCTATATTCTAGAGAAAAACAACACAGTACAAAAAATGCAATATACCTACAAACTACAAAACATAGTAATATATTATCAGTTATTTTATTTCTTCTTTATGTCTCTAAACTCTAAACTTGCAACTTTTTATTTACCATATCTCAAATCTCATATCTCATTTCATTGGCAGTGGGAATTGGATCTTTTTAGCATTTATGACACTAGACAGTAGACAAGAGTCAAGAGTGAAGAATCAAGACTCGTGAATCGAGAATCAAGAATCAGGATCTTTCATGTTGAACTAAAAGGTATGTTCTGTTATGCTATCTTATGCGTGTGAGGAAAACAACTTAACACCTTCTGCCTACTGCCTACAAGTTAAGCTGTGCCTTGTACGCTGTAACGCTGTATACTGTACTTTGTGGAGTATGAGAAGGAGGAAGCTTCTTCATCCCAGTTTTTCCCTTCAGTAGTCATCTATTAAATGTACTTATGATTAGACAAAAATATCAAATATCAGTACTTAAACTTTCACCCAAGTTTTTCCCAAGCACCAAAAACATACATGAAAAATATACGCAGCAAAAAAGCAGTGTAGTTTGTAGATATTTCAGGAATACTCTTTTAATGTTATAAAAAACAACAAACCTGTAAAATATTATACACTAACAATTAACAGTTATCATTGCATTGGTCATTGGTTGTCACAGCGTGTAAAATACAGAATACACAAGACAGAACTGGTTACATATTCCAGCGGAGTTCTCCGTCATTATTATTATTATTATTATTATTATTATTTTATAATGTTTGTCCGTGTAATAAATCAAAAATCAAAATACAAGGGAGATGATGTAGAAAGAAAAAACGCGTGCGTAAAATGCAATATGAATTAGGAATTAGGAACTAGGAGGAGACGAAAGAAGAAGTAGGAATGTGGGGAATTTCTTGTTCTGGGTATCACGCATGCAGTATGGAGTAGACGGCAAATTCTTGCATGTAGTCCACTTCACTATAGAATTTAGACTAGCATTTTCCATATTCTTTTCTGATTTGAACAGACACACACAAGTTGCAAAAAAATCTACAAGCTTCTACTCGTATTTCAAAGGTATTAATCAAGAATCAAGAATCAAGAATTTCCTTGAATACCGAATACCAAACACAAACCAACTTACGATTACAACTTAAAATTCGATAGACATACCGGTAAATCGTCTTGATGTTTTTCCATGTTTGATATGATTCCATTCTTTTTCTTGTGGAAAAGTGACTTGAATATGGATAACAGAGCTTTGTGCACAGTCCACTAATTTGAAATCAGAGCATGTCTCAAAAAGAACTCGAGAAGAGAGAAAAGGAAAAAAACCTATCTGACTTGATCATGTTAAGGATCAAGTCAGGAGAAAATGAATGGAGGAGGTCTCGACTCTCGACTTTTGACTGTTTGACTGCTCGAGTTCGACATTCGGGATTCCGCTACCTTTTACCTTTTACGGACAAGTTGATCATGAGTATATAAATATATCTATGAACAATAATTATTACAAACGTGTCAGTCTGTATTACTCGTCACTCACTACTCACTAATACTCACCACTCATCACCATTATTATTATCGTCCTTCTTATTAAGAAATGATGAGAGTGATTGAGAGATTGAAAACAAAAAAGTCTTTTGATTTAAACTTGGTTGACTGTTATTCTCGAGTCTCGAGTCTCCATAAAGATGCGTGAGTGGAGTGGAATAACAATAAAGAATGAAAAGAATGTAATAAAATAGCATTAGCCACACATTATATTTAATATAATATAATATGACTTATAACTTACACCAGTTGAGAATGGAAAAGGGGCGAGAAAAAATGAGTGAGGAGTCCACAGTCTAGATTAAAGATGTGACCCATCAAATCCATCAATAAGGAGCAAAAACGCAAAGTCACACGCTCGAGTTAGATTTCGGCATTCTTCTTGATGCCACCAACATCTACAATCTACATCTACAGATGCATTGTGTATGATGTATCTTTGTGTATTGTATTGTGTAGGCTACACACTAAATACTAAATAGGCATTTGGATAAATAAAAGGAAAAAGGAGTTTGTATGAATTCATCTTCCACTTTAACATCTAAACCTACTGACTGATAAATAAATACTTGGACACAAATCACACATCGCACATTCACAATCCCATGTTCAATGCAGAATGTACAATTTGCAAGAATTGTTTTGAAACCTGAATACCTATGTGTAATGTGTAGTGTGTAGTGTGTAAGGTGTAGGGCAATAAGTATTATATACAAATAATAGCATAATATAATATAATACAATACAATAATAAGGCGCACTACCGGTTTCTCCTTCGCCTTCTTTAACCATGTATACTTGATCCTCGATCCTCACCCTTTCTTCTCTCATCATTTTTATTATTTTGATTTTTTTTACAGAGAATGAGAGAAAAAGAGAGATGGAGAAATAATACAGAGATTGTACAAAATTAATATTTAATATTTACTATTTACTATTTACTCATTACCCACTTACGATGAGCCCATGCCTTGCATTTCATTTCCATTCATTTTCTGCCTTCTGCCCATTTGAATTTTGCATGATGAGTGATATTAAGTGCATGCTAGTGTCTAGTATCTAGTATCTAGTGTCTGGTATGAGTAAACTTAATTCACTTTGCACTTGTTTGCAAATTTAAAAATTTGCACTTGCTCCATCCTCTCAAATCTCAAATCCCAAATCCACCAAGAGATGAAATTATGCCTAACCACATAGTTTAGTACACATGTGTAATGTGTATGCAAATCTACTTGCGAGTTAAAAGGTCCACTGTACAAGTTTTACTGATGAAAAAACCGGCTCTTCTCTCCTCTTCACAATGCACAAGTCACAACTCACACCTGTATCATATATTGAATAAAGAATCAAGAATGGTGAATAGAGAATGAAGAATAGTCATTACCTGCACCTTTAATACAATTTTAATATCACAAGAATAATATGTGTGTCTCTTTGGAGTCTTGAGTCTTGAGTCTTGCGATTTGAGACTTGCGGCAGATATACAAATTTTCTGTGTATTTGTGTTTGTTTGTGTTTGTGCATTTGCCTATGAACTGTGAACTGTTTTCCATATTCCATATTCCATACAATGTCATACATATTATGCACATGTTTTGCCCTAGCTAGCTGCACTCATCTTGTAATTACAATTACAAGTGTATTTTAATTACTTTTTCCTCGTTATTATTGTTCAACTTTCTTAATGACATTTTTGATGAGAATTAATAAGAACGTGGAATGTAGAATAGAGTTATTAGTTATTATATGCAAATCTCTTGAAAGTACAATGTAGTTTACACTGTACGTAGACATACGCAAGTACAAAGATGCCATAGCCATAAATATATAATATCATCATGTATGACTTGAGAGCATTAGGTGTAGTGTAAAAAATATACCATATTTCATGTACATATAATATCCAACAAAATTCATCAAACCTCAATCATCAAGTAAATGAATGATTTGAATACATTAGAGGAAAAACACAAAATACAAACTACAAAGCAAAGACTTGTATTTGATTTTTGATTCCACTTAGTTGTGAGTTAGGAATTGTGAATTGGGAATGAAATATTTTCATACAACAGAGAACTGCTGACTTTGACTTTGTTGTTTTTCCTCGTTCCGTTTACCGCACATGCTCTAAGTTCTCAGGACCCAGTCAAACATAAGACAGTCAAAGCACAAAGTACAAAGCACCCATTACAATATACAAGACACAAGATCGGGGAGACAAACCTATGAAAAAAATATGCAAAATTACTGATAATGCAACACACACACTACACAAAACACAATGCCCAATGTGCAAAGCACAATACATCGTAGACTGCAAAATGTGTAGAAGCGAAACAGCTGATTGCGTACACAATGATGCCTCATTTACAGTTTCCTATGCTGTATAATGTACAGTGTACACGCATGAACAGAGAAGAGAGAGCATAGAGTATATATAGAGTATAGAGTATAACCTTGTGCTATTGTTGAAGATTGAACATGGATTTGTAGATCATGCACCTGTATCACTACTGTATGCAGATTGTAGATATCCTACAGGATGAAATGAGGCATAAATAATAAACAATCAGACTCGTATTGTTAGCCTGAACAGTGAACACTGAACACAACACTGGTTTATCAAGAATCTAGAATCTGAAATCTTGGGTTTGGTATTTGGTGTTTCGAGTTTGGACTTGTGTAATCTAAACTTAAGACTTTGGCTTTGACTTTGATTGAAGAATGAAGAAGGGATATTGGATATGACTGAACTGAAAAGCTCCACACTAGGCACTAGACAAGCTGGCTTTTTTTATCCCTGAACCAGAATACAAACGACAGGCTACAGTTTGAATACCTACCAGTATTCTTCATCATCAGTCATAGATGACTGGTATACAATAATATACCAGTCAAAGCAAAAGCAAAATCCAAATCGAAACCAAAACCAAGACAAGGATGATGCAAAAAGTTGTCGTGATTTTTTTCCTTTTTATTGTAACTATAATAATGTTATGCATGTGTATTGATATTTACACTTGTGTTTGTGTTTGTATTTCTACGAGCATTTGAACCGTCTCGTTAGTTGGTTTGGTTTCATGTGGTTTGTTGCGAGTTTAAATGTTTTACTTTATATTGCATCTGTAGTATCTGTACAGTGGAAATTTCTACCCTGTATGTTGTATGTTGTGCGTAATACATACAGAGAACCAAGTGGTGATACTTCTACTCCCGTTACACTTTGCTCACGACTTTGAATCTTCTTCTAGCCGTTTTACTAGCTAATGCTCTCGCTTCTCGCTGTCAGTTTCCATTTGCGTACATCATTTCTAATCACACTTTGCACTTTATACTTTATACCCAAGGCAAAATTTCTGCAATCCCAAGCTATGACTACGACTACGAGTTTTTTCAACTCCTTGAGCTCAGTTTCTTTCCTGTTGAAGAAAACTATATCATTTTTACAAATTACTTAACTCTAGTTTCCTACCAAAACCTACAGTTTTTACCAAGTTATGAATCAGAAAACAGAAAATGCCACACATGTAGAATGTAGAACCTAGAAACAGACAACATTGACATTTTCGCCAATGTTTGTTGAAATTTACAAGACTCATTGTGGATTTTGGATTCTAAATCAGCTTGTGACTAGATTCTACATTCTAGATTCTGGTTTCTGGATTATGGATACTTTAGTACCTAAATGCAGCAAGATACTTACTACTTACACTTCAAACTTTACCATCGCCACCATTATTATTATCATGCTCTTATATTTATCATTTATCATTCATGATTCAAAATTCAAAATGAGCTTAATATTTTCTCATGATGACTTTTCAAATCTCAAGCCTGTAACATTCGTAAAGAGAAGAAGGTGGAAAAATAACAAAGACACAAATATTTTCACATTTTTTTCTATTGTGCAGCAAAAACAACATGAGTAGACGCACAATATATAAATCGCGTTATGTACACTAAAGAGTGAAGAGTGTTTGATTTTCATGGCAAACACAAGCACAAGCAGAAAAACAACAATGACAATAATTATAGACCATATGCCAGTTGCCAGTAGTTTGATTTAGCTATGCACAATGCATAAGACACAAGACACACATAAATATTTCTGTACATGGTAAATACCAGCATCCACGTATAATATAATATAATGTAGAGTAAAAAAGGTAAAGGTGAGATGTTATCAAGTTGAACGTCAATTCCCATGCCTTTATATCACAAATCACAAATCACAAGCTATGACTATGATTATTTATACATTATGTATTTACAGGAAAAATGGAAGAACAAGAAACGGTCCAATTTTCTTTTCTTTTGTACGCATCACAATTCACAATACATTCATCAAGTATTGACATACAGACAGACAAAGAGTAAATAGATAAACACACGAAACACAAATAAACAAACAAGAGCTATGATTTTTCTTGTCATTATCGTCAGCATTCACATTATCCATTTTCCATTTTCCATTATCACGCTCATTGTTACTCTAACTGCTCACTGCTATTAGCTATTATTTTGCAAAAAGAATCCAGACTCTAGACTCTAGAATCTTCAATCTTGAACAAGTTTACAGTCTTCACTGTTTACTGTAAACTGTAATACAATTTTTTAACACGATAAATATCCGTTTTCCTTCTGCACAATATACAATGCATAATACACAGTGGGCAGTGGGAAATGTATGATGTTTGTAAAAATGTGCGTGGTAAACGAAGAGTTTCTGATAGCCAATTTTGTGTATGGTTTACAGCTGTTTACAGTTTGACACTGATGCTACTATCTTCTATCTACTGTCTACTTTGAACGTTGGCATTGTACAAAGTACAAATCGGTGTAGAATGTAGAATGTAGAGATGGATCCTCATCATCATTTCAATTAACTCATCAACGATTAAGGAACAAGGAACGCTTAAGTGGTGAGTAGTGAGTAGTAATTTTAGCAACAACCAAGTGGAGACAGGAAAAGAATAGAAAAATACCGTGCTAACATTGCATTGTTACCATCTTTTACTTAATACGTAATACGTAATATCATAGAACATGGAGCATGGAACAAGAGACATAGAATGAATCAAAGAACCACTGCTATTCTTTTGTCATGTTGTACGTAGATAGTAGGTAGTAGATGCTGTTGACTTGATGCTAAAGCAGTAGTTGTGCAGTTTTATATAGTATATTCTAACATTTATCCCTAATGACTAATGGCTAATGACTTTAGACTGTAGACTGTAACATAGTAGAACTTTGATTTTACAACAGTAATTCAAGTCAGAAAAATGCTCATCATAATCATCGTACTTTTCTTACTCTTGTTTTTAAACAATTGAAGACACGATACGCGATACACGATACATGGTTTGAGGTACAAGACATATGATGTGCTAATGAATTTATGCATTATCATTTTTTCTTTCCCATTTCATTTCCTGACCGCCGACATGGAAATCGTCGTCGATGTCAACTCCGCATGTAATATCAAATTAAAATTTGTCACCATCCGTTGTTCGTTGTTCTGTCGCTATAACTGTCATTGTCATCGGCATTGTCATTCCTATTGTTATTATTATTGTTAGTGGTTATTGTTGTCGTCATTTGCCATTCAAAATTCATTTCATTGCACACAAAGATGACAGCAGACAACACCAACTACACTGTACACTGTACACTCCTGAATAAATTTAATTTAATTTCAAACGCACTTTGGTGTAGACTGTAGATTGTAGGTACAAATTATTTTAGATTGAGGCAAGCTTACAAAATCAAGTTGAATATTTTATACAGATATTATTAACTGTAAGCTGTGAGGCTGACTCATACCTCAAAACTCAAGTTCAGTAAATGTGTAACCTCCGGGACAAAAATAGCAATATAATCGGAGGCCGGAAATTGAAGTTTAAATAGGGTAGAAATTAATAATGAATGATATCAAAAAGAACAAATTTTGTCTCCCATTGTCAATTATTGTCATTCTCTTACTGCAGATTGTAATTTGTAGAGTTTAGATTGTAGATTGTAGATATCACCCAAGTAAACTTGTGGCTTGACGTTTGTACATCGTACATGATATGATATGTGCATAAATCATAAATGTAAGGCACAAAAACACGGCACATAAAATTTAATTTTCCATTCAGCATTCACCTAGCTCCAATTCACGTGTATAAATTCATTCCTTGAACATTGAACACTACACAAGACTCAAGACACAAGTTTTCCTTTCAGACTGTGTCACTTGACGTTTGGTGTTTGGTATATTTGAGGATGGAGAATTGAGATCTGAGATTTTTGACTGTCATTGTCAAGAACATTTGATTATTTTTTGTTTGTTTGTTTGTGTGCCTCTCCCATAAACATTAGTATTACTTTGGTTTTTACATGACAAACATCATGGATCATGAGGCACAAGGAGTGATAATAATGGCACAAGAAACAAATGTAAATTTACTCTAGTCTAGATTCTAGACTCTCGTGTTCTTGGAGTATCAAGTCCAAATTCAAGTTGACTCCCTTCCAGAAGAATACACAAGCTAATTACTACTCTTGCTTCTACATTATACATTCTACATTCTACAAAAACTACTGGATGTCCAACTACAAGTTATGTCTTAAGTCTGGAATGTACAATGTACGCATGTGCTTCAAGATTATTTTTTCCATACAATTACACAAAATCAAATTGATCTGATCTGATCAGATCCAATCCAATCAAATCAAAGGAATCAGAATTGAATTCAATGGACAAATTTAGTATAACTACTGCACTGCAAACTGGGAGAAACCTGGATGACAATTGACAAATGACAAACGGTACTGATAAAAACACAAACAGAAACACGCGTAGGGATTTTTACTCTCGTGTATGAAAATATGACATGACATGAAATATCAAATGTCACGCAATAACAAGTTTCATTTAACGTTTCTTTGCTAAATTTGTCCTTTAGACTTTTTGGCTATCTTTGACTTTGACTTTATGTGGTGTGTATTTGGAGGCTAAAGCTTTTTCTGTTTTTAGTAAGCATTTCATAATTTCTGCCAGTGTCTCTCAGTATTTTTTCTGCACGAGTGCTTTTTTGCATTCCATGTCAAATTTCAAAACTCAAAATAAAAACTTAGATTGATATTAAAAGTGTGGTGAAGTTGGTCAAGCCTGGTTACATAATTCTTGTAGTTTGTAGTTTGATTGGATTGCTGTATTCTGTATTCAATGTGCTCAAAGCTCAAAGCTCAAAGTGTTAATTGAGGATTCAGAATTGACTTCGTCAGTGTCAGTGTGAGCAAGGACATGTTTTGCTTTGGTCCCTCGGATGAAGAGGAGGAAGATGACGAATCAAAGCCAAAACCAAAGGTAAGAGCGACAAAGAATAAATTCAGGTGACGTTAATGAGTGTGTAACGTGTAATATCACATGTACTGTACACTGTATGCATAATAAATGCAAACGGAACCAAATCATGCTGTTGAATACTGTATTTTTCGGACGTTAATTAAAATCACAGAGTTTCTACAATATTATACATATTACATTTGCATTCCGTATTTAAATTCAAGACGTATCCTCTCCTAACTAATGTAATGTAATGAACGTAATGTCTGTCCAAAGGGTGAAACAATGAATGTGTAATAATGATAATGCGCCTTTAAAAAATTACAATTTTTGCATAATACATTATCGTGAGAATAATGTACACAAACCAGAACCCAGAACCAAACTGCAATGGCTAAGTGCACATTACATAGTCATTCGTAGCTCCATCCACCTCTATCCGTCCATCCGTAGTTTTGCATAAGTCTGGTGCTGTCTAAAGACTCTAGACTCTAGACTCTAGACTCTAACTCTAGATTCTATAGTGTATACATTTTTGACACATTAAGTAACAGTCCTGTTATGCGGTTATAATGGTTATATACACACTACAGATAAAACACAACTCGGCTCAAACACCGTAATAAGTATTAAGTAAGAACCCCTTCCAAGATTCTTCTATAGAATAATTAATGGTACTAATAATGGAACGATAACTAAGGATAATGGTCGTCAAGTCCAGTGTAAAACACACACAGTGTACAATGTACAATACGCATGTAATTAAAACACGCAAAGTAAGCATGTACAAAAGATGAGAAAAAAATCCGCATGTACAATGTACATGACATCACACGTTGGTTGTTAGCTGTTGGACGGTACCTGGCGGAAACGCACATAGTAAATTGCAGATTGTAGTACATAATTAAAATTCATATTTAATTTGAACTGTGTACTATTATGTACATTGTATAATAATATATTAAACACAAAGTACTAAGTACAAAACACGATGTACAACAGGAATTTGTGTAGGGTGTATGGGGTAGAACGGTAAAGGAAAAAAATATTCATTTGTCATTTGAGATTTGTACATTGCCTGTGTATTTACATTATATTATGTTATACATATGTATTTGTGTATGATGTATTATAAAAGATACAAAATACAAAACAGGATCATTAATAACTTTGATGAGTGAACATGAGACAAGAGAGTTGAAATGAGGGAAATGTTTAAAAGCTAAACATACATATGCACAATGCACAATGTATACTGTACACTGTACGTTGTACATGTATAATATTTGTTTTTGTATTTTATTATTTAAAATTACCTCACCCTCTCATCTCTCATTGATATTAGTGAGTAGAAAATAGAAATTAGTAAAGAAAATCAATCAGAAAAGGAGTTTGGTCAAAACATGATTTGAACAAAACGCTAAAGATTACACAAGGATCCGATTCTTTTTATTATTTTTATTTTGGGATCTGGTTTGATGAGGGATGAAAGGAAACGTCATAAATTGTAATTGGAGGGAAGATGGATAAAAAGAACAAGAGCTGATTGCCAATTATCCACTATCCATTATCCATCCAACGTCATCCTTTGGTTTGAGTTTGAGTTTGGATTTGGGTTTGGTGATCTGATCGCACCCCATTACAAAATACAATTCAAAATACCTAGTTACTAGATACACGCTACACACAACTACAGCAAGCATAACGCGTAGTAGAATTAGAGTGGAAAATAAGTTGTATAAATTATTATGCAAAGATGTAAGATACAGATCGATAAAAGCGTTTTGACTTTTGATATGAAACACAAAACAACGGCGTGGAATTGAAATACTGTGGCTTTTTCTTTGATACTTGGACGAGACAAAAGGAAAAAGGAAGAAGAAGAAGAAGAAGAAGAGATGAACTTATAATTTGCAATTACGGTGACATGGTGTATTGGGTATTGTGTATGGTGGACTTACATGTGGTATGTAAATATATAGTACTACCCGATACAAGATGTATAAAATGCCATGCTATAGCTTTAAAAGCAAATGACTTGATGGAAGGTGGAAGGATTTTGTGTGTGTATTCACATGCATCTTTTCATTTGCGGAAGTCATTTTTCCACATTGGTGATTGAACAAGAGAAGAGAAGAGAAGAGAAGAGAAGAGAAGAGACTCTCCACTCCATACTCCATACTTTGGTTTGTGGCTAAGGCTGACTTTTAGATTTTAGCTTTGGTTTGTTTGGTTTTGACCGCAGGCTCTCTGTGGCTTTTGTTTCTACTCTTCTACTTTGTAACACATGAAACCGAAACCATGGGTGGGAATTATTTATTGGGCAGCGGGCATTTTATTACTATTAATCATGTATGGATTACCCTCTTCATCTTCTCACATTCTACATTCTACACTCTGCACTCGAGATTCTACATCCTGCATCCTCATCATCATCAAATCAAAAATGAAAATGAACAAGTAAACGGGACTTGCTCTTTATCTGTATTCCCTAGACTTGTTACTGGTTCCTTCTCTAAACTCTAAACTCTAAATACTAGATAAAAAGACACATGTTTGGTATGAACCATGCTCAATTTCCAATTTTCAATGCTCAAGTACCTACTCATCTGTCTCTCGACTCTCGACTGTGGAGGTGATTTGAGACTTGAGATTTGAGATTTGAGTGTTTGAACTTTTGTGTTGTTTGTTTGTATTTTGTTCAGTATACACCATCAAACATCAAGTGTAATATATTATGTAAAAAGTAAACGGGATTTTTCTACTTAAAATTTTCAACAATGTATCATGCATATATACGGTTTACCCTGTACGTTTTACGTAACGTACACCGAGCCAAATGCCTTCCAGCAACATTTTTCTCCTTTCTTCTACTATTTTCAGTTGATTGTTGATGACATTGAAATGAAAAATGTATAAACAAGCAAAGGAAATGGAAAATCATAGGATTCTAATTTTTTCTAATGATGACGAAATCTAAAATTCAAAATTCGACTTGAAATTCAAATCTTGAAGAGATTTTAAAAGTTAAAACCTACAACATACAGACAACCGTTTAAATTTTAATATTTAATATTTTAATATCATGTCATTATGTCTTGTACATTGTATATGATGTATAATGCCTCTGGTTTTATTTATTCTGTTCCTTAATGAGGATTTAGGATTTAGGATTTAGGAGAGGGATGATGAATTATAAATGGTAAATCGTATTGTAAATTGTAAATAGTTGTAGACGTTGATTGTAGATTGTAGATTGTCTCTGATCACTGAGTATCGTACCTTGTTTACTGTTTACATTACAAAATCATGGAAAATTATAGGTTGTAGAGTAGAGAGTATTAGAGGTTCCTTCATTTGACCACAGAGACCAAAACATAGAATATATCAATGCCAATTGCCAATGGTAAATTAAAAATTAAACAAACGTTTTGAATTTTGCATTTTGAAAAATGAAAAATATACAGCAAAACATGTCATGTACAATGTACAATGTACACAGAGATACCAATCCAATGGTCTTGAAAATCAAAATCCGAAATGTCTAAGCTCTAAGCTCTAAGCTCAACCTTTACAACTTACAATTAGCTAAGAGGTAAGCTACTAAGAGCCGGTGTATCATGTACATTGTGATGGTGATGGTGATAATGACAATGATGATGAAAATCGTAATCAGGTTTATGCAATATTTAGATGACAATAAAAATAAGTCTTTTTACCATCTATTTACTTTTTACCCATTATCCATCTTCCTTTATAATCCACATGAAAACTCTGTAGAAAATAGAAAGTACAAGGTTCAAAAGGAAACAAAAATGGCAAAGCCAAATTTAAATACTAGTATAAAAACAGACGGATTTAATGACAGAGGAATTTTCAAATGTACAAAGGATGCACAAAACACGCACAGGCATGTACATAAAAGGTTGCAAATATAAAAACCTAAAACTCTGTGCCGTTGGTCTTTGGTATGGTTAAGAATTAAATAACCGTAAATAAAACATGCACCATGTAAATTCCGAATAATTTTACAACTAGGCCATTTTTCTCTTGGATAAAAAAGTAAAACAGGGATTTACAAAAAGGAAGATACATTTTGTAAAGGACACCGGCATTCGGCTTTTAGGAAAATTGGTCATAAAGTAAAAAGTACCTATAGAACTAAAACCAAGGTAAAACTTAATCCAAATTCGAAATTCAAAATTCACAACAGAAACAAAATACACTAACGCATTTGGTAAAAGCCAGAGCTATTTTTCTCTTAACATTTGACCCAGATTTTAGATTTTATATCAAATATCAACAGCCTCTTTAAAATCCATACGGAATTTATGGAATAATACAGTGTAAAGTGTAAAACGTGAAACGTAAAAAAGTCTCCATTTTTATACTATTTTATGTAAAGAGCAAAGAGCTAATGAAAATGAAAATGCATGTGACATTGACCTAATTGAATTGATGCGATAATGTGATAGTGACTCTTTTTTACATATTTTTCACATGCCTATACATGTACATTGTACATATTTCATATTTCACATTGTGTATAGTAAAAAGTAAAAATAGAAAATGGAAAATAGAAGACATAGGTTAAGACAATGTGATAAAATATCAAAGACAAAAAGCATAAAACACAAGGGTTCTGACTTGTGACTTGTGACTTGTCCTTTTTGTTTGTAGATATGATAATATGATATGAAAAAGGAAAAGTGAAAAATTACTGTTTCATTACAGACTACAGACAAAAGTTTAAATGTAGATGTCACACTACTTTTTTTCATCAAAAGCTCTTTTTTACATCTTAGTAAATGATACATAGAGCATAGATAAATCATCACCTTTAATAATAGTAAAAATGTTTTATTAATTGAATTATAAAGTAAAAGAAGAAGCTTGGTTTTGTGTTTAAGGTTGACAGTAATTTTTTTGGGGGTTTACAGCAGATTTTAGTTCCTTTCCTTTTCAGATTTTCAGTCTTCTTATGTAAAATGTAAAAAAAATGTAAAGTTTTGCATTATCTTTATCCCTGCCTAAAACCTAAATCTAAAAGTCTCTTTTCTGTCACCCTGAAAATTGAAATTGAAAATGAAACTTAAGCGCTTTTTGGTTTTAGTCAGCTTTGATGCAGCTGGATCCGCTTTGAGCTTTGAGTTTTGAGCTTTGAGCTCACATACTTAAGTAAACGGCATCCTCAATTGCTGACTCCATCTCCGTCCTCATCTTACCCTTCATTTATTTTTACGTAAATACAAAAGTAAACTCATTCCCTCATGTTTTCACAGCGGCTTTGGTTGGTTCTACGTTCTATGTATATCACATGTCATATCTTTCATTCATTCAGTAAGGAGTCAGGCATCTTCTACTTTATACTTTATACTTTTTCATCCTCCTCTGTTCTTATCACATTTCACTTTCCTATAGAAGTAATCATAAATCGTTGTCACATGCCGCAAAAAGATGCGTCAGCCACAGCCACAAGCCACAGTATGATATCTACTAGGTTTATGCTTGTGTAAATACGTGTAGATTTTAGATTTTAGACTGTAGTCACTAGTTGCGGAGGGATTACGAGGTTTTGCATGACATTTAATGAAGGCTTAATCCGTTAATGTCTAGAGTCTAGTGTCTAGTGTCTAGAGCATCATCATCCCCTATTTTTTTATATTTGTTATGCGACTGCCATTTTATCTGTATTCTACCGTTGAATGAGCTCAAGGACCCCAAACTCCAAACAAAGAGTGCAACATGGAATTTTTTTTAAATACCTTCAAGGAAAATACTTGTATGTTGTACGTTATGCCTTATACCTAGAGTTGAGAGTTGAAAGTCGAGAGTAAATGTATTTTAATATTTTCCCCTTGTTTTCCTCATCTTTTGTTGGTTCATGAAAATGAGGAATGAAGAATGAAAAATGAGAGCTAAATTGAAACTGCATTGTTTTTGGTTCATTTGGTTCATGGTTAATGACAAAGGAAATTGGAAGTACCATATTTTGAATTTTGAATTTTGAACTTTCCTTTTCCACTTGTTCCTCTAGTTTTAAGTTTGAACATTAAAATCTGCAAGTTGATTGAGCTCAGAGCACAGAGCACAGGCCACAGGCAGAAAACAAAACAAGTAAAAAAAGCAAAAAACTTATAAAAAGACAAAGGGTTTTTCATTGTGCTTTTTATAGCATACTTGGTTAACCTACTGTCGATTGTCTAGTGTCTAGTGTCTACTGTCCCGGCATCACACATTACATTTTACATTTTACTTGAACGTTAGATATTACATGGAAAAAGACATTGTGAGAATAAAAATATTTTGAAAAACCATGACAAATCTTAATTTGAATTTGAGTCAAGTTCATAAAGAAGAAGAACGACTGACGAGTGTTGAAAAGTATGTCTCTCTCCTTTTGAGTACAGAGTTTTGAGTCTGGGAACGCACGGATATTTTGTATTGTGTATTGTATATTGTGAATTTTGTACAGGTAAATGTGATATGTGATGGCACCTTTGTGTACAAAGAGATGAGTTGAGAAAACGTCTGTTGATGTCTGTGGTGGTGGTGAGAATAGAGAATAGAGCAATTTGGTTCTTTTCTTGGTTTTTGGTTCTGAATTTCTGATAAAAACTAAAATGAGGGTAAAGTGTGTAAATTAAAATGTTTGCACAAATATATACAAAATACCAAATATGAAAGCTTATAAAAGCGGTACTTAAATAATTACAACAATGTTCATGATTCAAAAACATACAAGTTCATGTATAAAAACAAACAATCGCTCAACATTCAACACTCAACACTCAGTATTTGTATTAAAGAGGCAGAAATTCAATGTTCAAAAGTGGATGTAAAAATAGGATTTTTTTAGGATTTGGTGCTTGTTCATGGCATTGTTTTTTTGCTTTCTGTTCATTGTGGAATTGTAGAATTTGTTTTCTTTCATCACTTACCATCAGCCCTCAGTTTTTACCCCCACATATTTAAAAGTTGGCATATAAAATAAATAAAAGTTAAAGTGAAATACGTTTGACTTTTCCTTTTCAGTTTTGAGTTTTGAGTTTTGAGCTTTGAGTAGTGAGTAGTGATCCTTTTGTTATGGTTTTACATTTTACAAGCTACAAGCTACAATTTCTCTGTATTCTGTGTCTACGTCTGTGTAGTTTGTAGTTCACAGGGAATGTAGATATTTGTGCAGATTAGATTCGGTTTTTGTCTTTGTTCACACCTGATGATCACTCGATACTTGATACGTCCAACGTCTAATACACTTGTTTTCATCCTTCTTCTTGGTTTCCTGCTTTATCACTGTATCCTGAATGTACAATGTAGAACAATCATCTGTAATATCATGACTTTGTGATTGTGATTGTCATTTTAATCTCTTTTCCTCATAGATGAAATCAAAAGTCTATAGAAATCAATGATCAGTGAACGAGAAAATACTTGTGACTTTGTCGCTTCCTGTCTTCTCTACATTCTACATTCGAGATGATAGATTCTAGAATCTAGATTGTGCATTTGCAAAAAGTAAAGGCTCTGAAATCTCGAGTCATTGCAGAGCCAGAGCCAGAGGATGACGAGCAAAATGTGGGTGGAGTAGTGAGTAGTGAATCCAAGTTGACATTTAATTTTATCTGGTGGCTCACGGATGAATTGAAAAACCAAAATCAAAATCAAAAGAAGACTTGACAAAGTATTACAATGTGCATGCTACATCTTCCTTGATAACGTAGAGTACTAAAAGTATACGTGCTCAAAACCCAAAAAGGAGGAAGAAACTGTACAGTGTACAATGTAAAATGTACAGAGTACCAAGAAAAAGGGTAAATGATGAATGCGGATACGGATGCAGCTTATCCTTTAACCGAAGATCCAAGATTCAAGACGGTCGACAGTAAATATGTATAATACGTGTTAGAAATTTCACTTTTTGTTGGAATTCGGAATCATCATCGTTAAGAAGGAAACTATGTGGAAAAAATGACATAATAAATCAAAAACTAAGTCAGATTAATTTTTCTCTTTCCTGGAAAAAAGGAGGGAAGAAGTGACACTTTTTTCCTGAGATTGAATTGGCTTGAATCTTGAATTGAATCCATTTTCCACTAATTGCACGGATAAAGATCCAAAAAGTATTAAAAAGAAGGGAAAACTTTATGATCCTCTAGATTCTGGATTCTGGATTCTGGAATCTAGACATTGGAAAAGGAAAATTCCGCACACACACACTGCACATTGCATACCAGTCCGAACAAAGGGTCAAGGCAGTAATTCATTTTCCCATTCATTTAGCTGTTATCATGATCACCATGCTCATTTTTAGGAAGCGAAGCTGCCTATTGGAATCGTTGTGTCCGTCCGTCTGTGGACAGTTTGAGTACGCTTCGCGTCGACGAGTTGGCGCAACCTAGCGGGAAAATTTGTCAACTCGACGGTGGCGCCATCTTGCGGGAAAATTTGTCAACTCGACGGTGGCGCCATCTAGCGGGAAAATTTGTCAACTCGACGGTGGCACCATCTAGCGGGAAAATTTGTCAACTCGACGGTGGTGCCATCTAGCGGGAAAATTTGTCAAAAAAGTGGACAAGTTTATTATGTTCAAAATTCGTAAGAATTTTACGGTAGTAGTTTGGAACCTGGGGCAAAGTGAGATTTTAATAGTCAGCTTCGCTTCCGGAGCCTCAAGCATTTATGCTTTCAAGGCGATATAAAATCCTCACGGAGGGAGGATTTTTAACTTTATTCATCCTACTTTTTGAACATTGTGTCTTGTGTCTTGTCTTACGTCACTTCAGTTTTTTGAATGGCTCTCATAGTTTTAGGGAGTAACTGCCATGAAATATACTTAATATGAAATATAATATACTTGATTTACAAGTGACAAGTTAAAAACTCTTGATTCATTTGATTCTTGATTCTTGATTTTTGGTAGTGCAAAATCGGAAAGGAATTTGGAATTTGGAGCTGTGGAGTTTCTTATTATTACAGATTTTCTGTGTCCATGTGCAAATTAAAGAAATGAATGACACTGCACTTTTCACGCTCTTCCTTCCTTTGGAATTTGGATTTGGAATTCCACCCTGTCTTTTTAATGATACTCGTTTATACACATGTATTAAAATTTGAGTTTTGAACGGAAGAAAAGTAAAAAGACAAAGACCAAGACATGACTAATTGAATAAATCTCACATGTTTTTCCTACAATTTGTAATGCGTAATTACACTGTAATATTTAATAAACATGATGTAAAATCCTGTTAATCCCCTGGATCCTACAATGTCATGTTCTTTTATGTGTTATGTAAAAGTTGTAATGAAATCCAAAATCTAAAATCCAAGAGCTTGTAAAAATTTGAGTCGTGACAACTTGAAGCAAAAGTCAATGTTCAATGTTCAATGTTCATTGGACATTGTCCAATGTCTAAGCTATCTGCTAGACGCTGGGCATTGGGAATTTTGTGTCTTGTCATCATAATAATACATGTTTGAAAAAGTAAAAAAGTGAAAGGCGGATCATATGAAAAAATGAATGAAGTGTAATGCGTAATATCTGTATATGTGTGTGTACACACGTGTATATAAAGCATAACAGTAAGTTGTAATAATGTTTTTTCTTTTTGTTTGCTACAGGCATACTGGTACGTGATGCAGGATAATAATGACTGGTACTTGCCTTGGGTAACGACGAGTGGTTCTCCTGGAAATCCAAATCAGAATCAGAATCAGAATCCAAATCCAAATTCAAGTCCTCACAGTCCTAACGGCAACAGTTCAGTTCATTGTTTGGCCAATTGTAAAAATTCTTCGGCACTCCGACGCCCTCCAGAATCCCTAAGGAGACAAAGATCACTCAATCTGGACAGTTGTAAGTTTAAGTTTGGAGAACGTCTTCCTTCTTTATTCTCTTGATTTCATTAGTTATAGATTCTACTCTCTACTGTCTATGCATCTTCATTATATTCATCAAAGTCATATCCGTCATCCATCCTTTACCATCCATATACAATATCACCTACCACCTACCGCCCACTTTTCTTCTGTCTTCGCCTTCGTCAGTGATGCTGCGACTTTTCTACCTACAAAAATTCCAATTTGTACACAATACATAATACACCAATTCCCGTTACTCTCCAACTCTTGATTTTTGGATTTTGAGAGGAACCGGCGGAATATCCTAATTCGCACATCTAAATTCATAAACAATAATGCACACAGGAAATTTCTGGTTTCTGTTTACAGTTCAGTTTACAAATGAGCATTTCCTATCTATATATATATGTATTACTTAAAGTACATGTGCTTATATATAAGAGCATTTTTTACTTTTTACCGTAATATAGGATATGAGATGAGGAATGAGAAATGAGGAACAAGGGTGTATGAGGAAATGTATAGCATAATTTAGACTTTAGACAAAAATGAATGAATTACGTTTCTTCATTTAGGTTTTCTTTTCATTCTGCATTCCGTATGAATTATGAATAAATAAATAAGAAATGAATGAATGAGAGGGAATTCATCAAGAATCAAGAATCAAGAGTCACGACTAGGATTTGCACGACACAACATCACACCACCATAACCGTAACCGTATATATAAATTTATGTACCTATAGAATATATAATATAGAATTTATAAATGTAAACACACCTAATAACAAAATCATACACATAATATAAATACTATGCTGTATTCTATGAGTTTAGCGCATGTACATAGTACAACATGGAACTTTTTTATGATGATGAGGACTTTTCGGGGGTTTTTAACACACATTATAACTAATCATGTATTATGTATTATGTACACTGTACATTGTACATGAGACGGCTATAGATGCAGGAACGTAATATATTATTATGTGTAGTTTTTGAGGTTTCTGTTGACTTTTTAGATTGAATTTATTGTGCAAGACGGATTGAGCATTGAGCAGGTATGTTATGCCATGTTATTGTTTTCCAATTTAGTTAAATAGATTAACAGCTGGTTCCTACTTACTACTTACTATTTACTTTGTCTGTCTCGAGTTTTGATTCTAGAGTCGAGAGTCGTCTTTTCCTTTTTCCTCCTATTTCCTTTTCTGTGGTTTTTGGTTTAGTTTGTATTTTGCATTTTACATTTTACATTTTGTACTTTAGAGTTTAGAGTTTAGGGTTTAGAGTTCTCATTCGTGTGTTTTTGTTTGTGTTTTTAGTCTGTATGAAGAGTTGCACAAAAGAAGCTCATTGTATCTAGTATCTATAAATACAGAGACAGAGACTTAACTAAGTCAACTGAACTTGAAAAGAAGACTTTTGAGGCATGACATGAAATGGCAATTTGGCAAGTTCAATGTGCTCTGTGTTCTGTGTTCTGTGCTCAGCTCTACTCTACCCGATCTTCAATCTTTACAGAGTGTAATAGAGAATGAGGAGTACGTGGTACACAGTATAGAGTGCAGAGGAAACTGAAAAAAAAGAACACAACAAATAGGCAAAGCTTTGTCCATGCATAGGCAAAAAAACCATTTCATCACAAATCCCAATTTTCAATCCACAATCTAGCTACAATAATTTGAGTGATCCCAAATTACAAATTACAATGACATTGTACATTGTAAATTGTAAATTCCTTCTCAAGTTTGATTGAACTTTACAAAAATCCTAGTAATCGGTTTATGCAAATACCTGTACTGATGATACTATGTAATATGGTTTTTGCTTGTAATTTTTTATAATTTACTCGACCCATTTCATGAATGGCACGTAATGAAATTTTCAATCCTGGGATCTGGGATGAAATGACATTGCTGACCTTACTTTTTTGTATTCCTTGTATCATCTTCCGTCATGTCATGTGCTGTTTTACTGATACTGTACATTTTACTGTGAATTGTGTGTGTCGTTATATATTGCATTTTGTATTGTATAATAGTTTTCCTAAAAGGATTGTAGAAAAATATCTAAGTGCGGAAGAACTACACCAGCCCTAAATATAATAATAGTAATAATAAATCATAACATTATTATTGAATACATTTTAGATTCTAATTCGGTATATTATGCTCAAATAATGGAGAATTATTATTATTATTTAATATTTATGTACCGTAAATAAAATTGGGTAGGTAATAGATTTTCGGTAGAATGTAGAATCCTCCTTTTTCATTCTCATGATACAATAATATTATCAATGTCTATAGTAAATGCTCAACTATTTACTATTTACAATTTACGCAATAATGACTTTAGTTCTATTTTCTATTTTCTATTCATTTGGGCGTGATATAATGTCATTCGCTAAGCTGACAATTGACAATGTATTCCGTATTCTCTGTATGTTGTCACTGTAATTTAAAGCGTGATATACTTATGTTTGTACACATAACACATAATCACTCGTGTCTTTGTGACAAACACGTCCGCTCACATGGATACATAATACAAAGACATTAGACATTAAACACAGATAGATAAGTCGGGGAGGAAAAGACGTGTGTGTAAAATAAAAATATAATGTTCAAAGTACAATAATACATCATACATCACCGTTACACATTATTTAATGTTGAATCATGAATCATGAATTAGATCAAATTGCTCCATTTAACTTTTTACATGTACAAATAAATTATGTGATTATTTTGCTATTTGTGGTTTACGGTTTACTGTTTACTCCTTTGTACATTTTATACTTTGTAGTATTTTATATTTGACATTTTAAATTATTACAGTTCATCCCTTATAAATTATAAATAACAGAATGACTTTTTTGGAAAGGGGTTTATCCATGTACTTTGATTCTTGATTCTTGATGCATGCACGTGTGTGATATTTTTATATTGTAAATAGAGAATGGAATCTCGATGGAAACGAGGCCTCGTTGTTTGAAAACAAGAGTCTCGGAACGAGACTCTCGATTTTTTTCGAGATTTGACTTCAAATTTTCATTCAAATTTTCAAATGAAATCTCGACTGGCCTCGAAATTCGAGAATTTCTCGTTTCGAGAGTAACATTTTTACGAGACTCTCGACTTATTTCCGAGACAACAAATTCGAGATTCCATTCTCTAATTGTAAAGGAGCATAGAAGAGCTTTTCTTTAAAAAAACTATTTTTCTACGTTGTTGAGTGTTGAAGAAAAACATGGGGAAAATTGGATTGGTTATTGGTTGCATAATTTATTGTTGAGGTTGAGTTAAAGGGGATAAGAAAGGTGAAACCAAGTCATTGGGTTAGATTTTTCCATAAGTCAAGATCACGAGATTTATAAGCTGTGATGTCATGCTAGATACTAGAGACTAGATACATGTGTCTTGTCAGGGGCAATGGGCAATGTATTTTGTAGTTGGTGTATTTTATGTATTTTACATCGTTTTATTCCCTTCACAATTCACATGGATCATGGATTCAACTTGAACAGTATTACTAAGCAGTATTAATAATAACAATGGGGTTTATTATCATTATCAATGACTTGGTTATTGGATTGAACAGTCTGTAGTGTACAACATGCACATCATTGCAATGGGGAGGAAAATAAACACGGAAAGAAGTTATACGTGTCTAGGACGAGTTGTAGAATATAGAATATAGACTGGTTTTTCCAACTCTAGTTTCTAGTTTCTCATCGTCAACCGTACGGATTTATTTTACCTATATATATTTTACAGCTTATGGCAAATGGCAGGCAAAGTCAAGGCAATGACAATCCATCAGTCACTAACAACTAGCAACTTACTTGACTAGTAAATAAACCAATACAGGTTTTACTCCACATTGTGTTCAATTCAAGTCTAAAATCTAAACTCTCAACTCTCAACTCACCCTGTGGAAAAGTTACACTGATAATTTTATAACTTTTTTTAAAAGTCAACCTTCTCCTTTGTCTCACGTCTTGAGTCTCAAATCTCAAGTCTCAAATGTATATCAGTTATTGAAATACACGTAGGATTTTCTTGCATAATAACGGACTGTCCTAGTTTCAATTCGCTAGTGTCTAGCTTCTAGTTTAAGAATTCATCATTCATTAGAAAACGCTTCTGACTTGGAAATCCCTTCTGTTAAATCCCGATAAAGCTCTCACGGGCACAACCATTTAACATTTTAAAATATTAGTCTAATATCAAATGTTGGTAAAAAATTGAGATGAGCCTTTTGTTTGTGAATTGCCGAACAGAAACTCCCAATCTTCCGCTCCGGAACTCATTACTCATTTCTTTTATGAGAAAATTCAGTAATGCTCATCTCATTAAATATTAAATTAAATTGAATACCATTATGCAACAAAGATTTAATTACTCATATTCATATAATTAATAAAGTAGGTCATGAATTACGGATTACGGAGCTTTTGACGTTTTTTAGTTTAATTACAAGTATAAATGATGGGTGAAAGTCACTTTATGTTTATGTGTTCGTGTGTGTGTGTAATATGTATATTGTATGTGGTATGTGTATAAACAATTGTCCTTAATTTAATAAATAAACTGTACTTGTCACTTACCATTTACCATTAACAATTCCGTACTGTACTATCATTTGCCCTCGTGAACTTGAATGGAATATGGATTTGTTGTGTAAAAACAATAATAATGATTATTTTATATTTTATTGTTATAAAAAAATTAAAAAGTATGGTATTGCATTTGGGTTGGAAAGGCCAATCGTGCATCATGTATCGTGTACTTTATAGATGAATTAAAAAAAGAGGAAGAGCAACAATTAATGATTAAGAGAAAAAGGAGAAGAAGAAGGAGGAAAAAAATACTGACTACTGACAAACCATCAACTTGTCACACACTGATATTAGATATTAGATACCCATTAGAAATATTAGAACAAGTTTTCGTGCATTTCATGAATCTCTTTGTCTTTTGTGTATTGGTCTTGGATGGGTCTTGTATCTTGTTTTACTTATTTATTTTGCTTTTATTTCCTTGACCAAAACATGTGTGAGTAGTGAATGGCAAGTTGTAAATCGTGATGACAAAAAAAAAGATTCAATATTCAATAGTCTCCATCAAATTGTCCTACGATCTACGATCTTTAATTCTCGATTCTCGAATATTTAACATGCTGAATCCTGATTTTGATACTAAACTAAACGGCAAGCAGGTTGATGGTTGACCGGCGACCGTTAAACTTACCATTAGATTAAAGATTAATCCTTTTCTTCATTCTCCATTCTTCATTCTTAATTAGTCTGCAGAATGAGTGAGTGTGGTACTTTTAAATGCTGACTTGACTCATTGACTCATACTTGAATCTTGACCACAATTTCACCTCATTATTCATAGTTCACATAAAGTTAAAGCACATTTGCATAAATAATAATACATGTACAATAAAAAGAAGAGGATTTCCTTTACATCAAAAATCGAAATCCAAGTTAAGTGGGGAAAATGTGAAATTTTCTATTTTTGTACTTGCATGTTAAAATGCAGGCATAATAAGTACATAAAAGTACATAGGTCATTCACCCAATACATCAATACATCAATACATCGACATTCGATATAAATCCATTCTCTTATTTTTTCCATAATTCCACAGTTCAAAATCTACAGTCTACAATCTACAGCAGTGTCCTTACAAGTTTTATTGGGAAAAGGAAAAATGTGAGAGGAAGAAAGATGAAGATGGTATTAGATATTAGATGTTCCTCTTGTTCTTATCACCATCATTATTATAATTTATAATGTACTGCTCATGGCCAATCTTTACTATTTAATCTCGGATCTTGGATCTTGGATGATCTGTGATCTTAATAATTCAATTTGTATAAAATTTTGTCATTAAAAGCAGCAGACCACATACGAATTACGAATTACGAATGAATACATATTTCATATTATATTCAAGTCTCAAGTCTCAAGTGTATAGGTAACATAATATAATATATCTCAGCGCATGGCACATTTACGTGTTTTAACGAGGCACTTTAAATTTGTTTACAATTTTACATGTTACAGTCTACAGACAGTGTAAGTTGATTGTATTGCCGATACGAGTAATAATCTATGCTCCATAAAAATACGGAAGTTACTTAAATCATCCTCTCTCTCTCTATCTCAACCCTACAATTTCCATGGATTTCCAATAAGTAAAAATCGATCACAAATGATAGATAATCCATACTACTAACTCTATACTCTATAATATTATTATACTGTGTATATCTGTGATCTCTGTCCTCTGTCTAGTATCTGTATACGCAAACTTGTGAAAAGGAAGGAAACTGCAATAAAATTAAACGAGATGTTTTTTCGTGAATCATGGATCATAAATAAAGTAAAACCTTTCCAATTTCTAACTAAGGACTACAGACTTTGTATTTTGTACGATATGTTGTATCAAAAAGTTCAGTACTTTAAGTACAATAATATCAATAATATTGCAGATTGCTCAGCCAAAATTCCATGTTTGGAATTGGAATTTGGATTATCCATTGCCCTTTGTTTGTCTGGCATTTGGCATTTGGTCCTTTTGAATTTTGAATATTGAAATTTCTAATTTCTGTTTTTACCATACTTGAGCGATATTCTTTGATTCATTCGTTCGTTCATTCATTCATCCATTTATTCATTCATAGTTTGGTAAAAGTTAAGGTTTTTTTAAACCAAACAAGGAAATTTTGCCGTTAAGAGTTGAGAGCCGAGAGCTTGGAAAAGAATTATCCAAGTAAAATGTGCCCACGTGTGATGTGTCATGTATCATAGATACTTTATACATTGTACATTGTATGTGTATTGTGAATTGAGTATGGTACTTTGTACTTTCATTATGAATGATGAGTTTAAACTTTGTAGTTGAAGTTTGAAGCTTGCAGTTTGAAGATTGAAGATGTACCGTTTTAATGATTTGTTTTTGTTTTCATTACAAATTACAAGCTTTGAATCTTGGGTCTGGGATCTGCGCATATCATTTATTATTGATATTACTGTATGTAGTATGTAGAATGTAGAATGTAGAGTGCTCTCTATCATTATTTTTCTATGTATATATTAGCTCTTAGCTATTACGCTCACAACTCAAATGCGTCTGTTATATGTTATATTAAGTATAACGAACCCAGCGTAAAATGCGTAGAATATACAGTCTACAGGCCGTATTTATAAATCAAGGTATGATTCTCTATGTAGTATGTATAAGGAATATCAGCTGAATTATTGATACAATTACAATAATTGTGAATATAAGCATACAATGAGTATGTACAACGTACAGCGTAAAAAGTACAGACAGAACAGGGAGATGCGGCCTAGTACAAATAATCAGTGACCAGATATCAGATGGAAGATATTATCCGTGCAAATTTTCTCAAATTTTCTGAATGGAGTGCAAAACTTTTATAGCTAACATTATACGATATGCATGTAGAAGAGGAAATACAAAATACAAAATACACTACAGACATAATAAGTCTTCTCGATCCTCGATCCTCAATTCTCAAATCTCAAATCTCAATGCTGTATAATTATTTGCAAATTTCATCCTCATCTACATTATTAGAAAAAGAGAGAGATTGGATTGGGATGGGAAAGAGAGGAGGATTCTCGAGGGTGAAATTACATGCAAATATCTTCTGCTCACATCAGATATCAATCAGATGGACGGATGGACGGATGGATAGAAGGATAGTGAGTAGCGAGTAGTGAGATTTTGGCGCACAGCCATTAACAACTAGAAACAAGTCATATGTCATGTACATATGACTTGCACATTTACTGTTTGGAGTTTAGAGTTTAGAGATTAGAGAATCTACAGTGGATGATGTATCATGTACTATGATCGAGCATACATACATAACAATATACAATGTATATGCAAGAAAACGTACTTGTTCTTGTTTAAAAAAATACAAACTCACTCACAAGTCACAAGTTAGTTTTTGGCAAATATTCTGTCCGT
This sequence comes from Sminthurinus aureus, assembly GCA_034698265.1. Taxonomy (NCBI): domain Eukaryota; kingdom Metazoa; phylum Arthropoda; class Collembola; order Symphypleona; family Katiannidae; genus Sminthurinus; species Sminthurinus aureus. Next base: position 37,299 of record JAQGBH010000118.1, read on the forward strand.
TATCAAGGTTTTTTGGCAGGGTGTTTAAATCTATGTACAATGTACAATGTAGAAATTTTCATCCCGCAGGTGAGCGGTGACTAAAGTTACAAGTAACAAGTTACAGCTTACAGCACAGTTGTAGTTTTTCAAAGTTACAGTAACCCAGTGCCATTCCCAGTCATAATCAGAGTAACAGCATCAAGAACTAGTAAAAAAGGGAAAAGTCAAAAGCCAAACGTCAAAAGACAAGTCCTAGTGATGGATTGATGCAGAGAGAAATCAGAATGGAGATTAGTCATAATACACGCCAATTTAGCATCTTGGTCCCTTCTGCAGATCTAATCCTAATGTAATGTTAATGTGTAATTTGCTCATCTCTAAACTATTCACCATATGTACAGATTACATTCACAATAAAATGTACTGTTCCGCTTCTTCCTCTTCTTTTTTATGTACATCATTTGTCTCTTTTTGTCTTGATCCTTCAAATCTCAAATCTCAAATCTCCAATCCATTTCATTTCACTCTCTATTTATTTTCATAATGCAACAAGAATAATAATAATAATAATAATCTTAATATGATAATATCCGCCCACCCAACACCAAATGCAGTATTTTACAGTTTAACCATACTTTTGCTTTTATACTTTGTCGTCTCTCTCTCTTGTATTTTGGATGCGTTTTCTGCTGTGAACTGTGAACATGTTCATTTGTCATTCTTCCATACTCCATACATGTTTTGTAGGTAATAGATGTGTAATTTGCAGTTTGTAGTGAAATCCGACTTTTCCTGTCATCAGTCATCGGTCATCATGTAGAATGTAGAGTACACACTACACATTACACATGTATGCACAAAAATTGCAGGTACTTTACACAACATACAAACAACATCATGATTCATGGTTTATAGTTTGTCTTGGACTGGAAATGTGTGGGCAGGTAGATTTGATTAACGATCAAACCACTCATCTCCTTTTTCTTGTTCAATTTCATGACTCTGACTCTAGTTCTGATATAATGTAACAATATAATAATAGAGGGAGAGATTAAAGTGTAAGTCGTCGTTAAAAATACATTAGAAATTCGCATACATTAGAATTTCAAACTAACCTTCGACCTCTGACCCGTGCCATGAAAATCAAATGTTAAATGTTGAATTATGTGTAATAACAATTATTCATTTCAAAATATTTAGGACTCATGCTGTGCTCTTATCTTCTCGGCGCTCTCTATCTCTCTCTCTTTTCTTAGTAGAGTAGAACACTAGAGCAAACTATCAGCTAAACACGCACTCCGTACTCCTTTTATTTTCATCGTCATCGTCATCCTCAATTTCAGTCATCAGTAATGCACAATATGCATGTAGATTTATTATCTTTATCGTACAACTTACAAAAATGTCAGCTGACTGCCGACATGTTTTATGCTTTATGTGTGATCAAATTAAATTGAATTAGATTACAAGGTGAAAACTGTAATCGTAATGACTGTTTACTTTGTGATTTGTCATTTGTCATTTGTCATTTGTAGAATCTTGAGAATTGAGACTTTAATCTTGAGACTTTAGATTTCAGATTGGATTGAAATTTGAAACAAAGAATAAATGCAAATAATTGAGTATTGAGTACTGAGTCAAAGAGATGAGAAAGAGAGAGAGCAATATGAAAAGACGATGCAAGATGAATCAGGTGTGGACAAAATAAATAGAGATGGAGATGGAGAAATTACTGTTATTACTGTTTTATTATAATCATAATGACAGCTGTGATATTTTATTTTTATTTGATATTTGGCACATCATACATCATTAACCTTTCAATCCGCAATCCACAATCCACACATATGCATCCATGTCTTTTGACTTTCCTTTTCCATTTTTACACAGAGCACATTGCACATAGTATCAAAAATCTATAAATAAATTTATACAAAATCCATGTACTCAATCTGCAATCCACATGATCTGAAATCTAAACATTTGTTTATTTATTTATTTAGTTTCTGTGTAGGCTTTTGAGTTTTGAGGTTTTTGGTCCATCATTGTCTTGTCCTCATGTTTTCTCTGTCTCTGTATCTGCATCTCTTTGCCCAAACATCTAAATGAGGATCTGATTGAAAGAATGAATGAATGAACAGGATGAATGAGCAAGGAGCAAGGAGCAGTGACATATTATGCTTGAATTGCCGTTCCTGTCCCTTTTTTAATTGGAATTTGGAATTTGGAGTCACAAAAGTCAGAATTGGGATGAAACTATTATTTTAATCTTCTAATCTTATACATGAGAAATAAGATTAGAAGTGTGTTTAGTACACAGTACACTTGAATGAAATGGTGATGATGGTGATGATTCTTTTAATTACAAAATACAAAAAGGCGTGTAAAAAAACGAGTCGTCTCCTTTTTCTTTTGCTTTTTCAACGTTGAAGTTTAGTACTTGGGAGGGATTTTTTACTCGCTTTTACTCTTCCGTGATTTTGTTAGCTTCATTTGACGGGAAAAAAATGAAACAGCAATGAGCAATGACAATGACGAAGAAAATTTGTTTTTCTGTATAGCTCTGCATATTTGAGACCTGAGAATACCCAATAACCAACAAAAGTTTAATTACTCTTTAAATTACTCGAGACTCGAAATACTCAAAATACTCAAAATCTCAAAACCTGAACGTTATGACTCGAAACTCGAAATGCTGATAGTGATACTAAAATTCATTTAAAAGAAGCGAATCTCATATCGTAATAAAAAAAGTGCACACAGTTCACAGTATACAGGAGCGGAGTGAGTAGAGAATAGAGAGTAGAGTGTTTGTGATTGGCGAAGAATGCAGAACAAAGGCCTCTGTAGACTACTCAGAAACTCAAAAGGTGGGTCAACAAATTAAGAGGATGAGAGATCAGTATGGGGATGACGCAGAAGTAGAAAAGAGGAAGAAAAGACACGAAATGCTAGGAATGAAATGGGCTGGAAAAAACGTGCCTAGCATTAGCTCGAACAAACTATCTTCTTCTCAATCTCAATTTCAATCTCAATCTCTATGTCTGTCATGATGAAATTCATTTTAGATAAAGATTACACAGATACAGACGAGATTAGAGATGGAGATACATGATGAGACGAAGAATAGGACAGATGAAATTTCACATAAAGAGTGAATATCAGTAATGAACAATGAACAGTTTCGAGAAGTTCAGCTATCTTTCTTTCCTCTGTCCTGAACAAAAATAGCTCGTAATAAAAATTACGAACCTGCGAAAATAATTTCCATGAAAGCGTTAGCCCGTTCCGTTATTCGATTCCGTTTAGACTTTGTTATTCCTTCTTCTCCAGGAGGTCAAATTTCAAAACTCATCTGCAATAAAAGATATAAGAAAAAAGATTAGTATTAAAAAACGCAAAACTAAAGCAGAGAAAATATGAGCATATTTTACAATAGTGTCATTTGATCATTAGTCATTATTAAGTACGTGTTTCATCTTCCGGTCACTTTTCAGCCAGCCAGTGGCAGTGGTAGTGTGTAGTGTCAGTGGCTAATGAAGACGGAGCAAAGGAGCGTTTACCATTCTAATAATTTGGGTTTGAAATATATACAATGATTTCCCCATCATATTTGATACGTATGTGATATGAGGCTATTTGAATTTAATGAAACTTTCTCTCCCATCATATCACAGCAATTAATGATTAATGCAAATTAATTTATGAGCCCATGAATCGAGGGGGAAATTTTGAGAGATTCCTTGCTCGCCTCTCAACCCTAAACTCTCAACTCTGATCAGATCTTTCTCAGTTATTTGCTACAAAATTTTGGAAATGGTTCCTCTCCTTTTCAATAAAATTCAGTTCATTTCCTTCATGTTGAAAGTGAAAAAATACACCATTTAACTGTTTAGCTATGGTCAAAATGATTAATGATCAGTGATCAATGGAGGAGAATTATAGAAAACAGAAAAATCAAAAACAGAACAAGCCAAGAAAATTTTAAGTCGTACAATGCACAATCAGCAATTGTGACTTGGCTTTGATCTTGGAAAGTTTTTGGGGTGAAAATTGTTGTAATCATAAATATCGTTGATTGTAGATCGTAGATCGAAGCGTATGTAAATGTACAGTTTGTCGCTCACTTATTCATGCAAAATATTTTACACACGGTGTGTTGAGCATTGAGCATTGAGCATTGAGCGTGTATAAATTAGCCGATACACAGACTTTTCCGACACTGATTACAAAGATTGAAAATTCATGATTGTAACACAATTTAGGATGAAAAACGTGTCCGAAGGAATAAATGATTGAACTGTTTTAATATATACACATTTTGTATGTGCGTATACAAAGATAGATACTAGATACTAGATGCATACTTGTGCATTAATCTATATCTTCATCCATATTTTGCTCCTTAATTGTTCCAACGAAGCCAGAGAGAGATACACAAGTTGAAGATGAGGATGAGGATAAAGTTGAATTGCAAGACAAAAATGAAGACCAAGACGAGATGACCAACGGGAAAATGAATAAAATATTGTGTTGGAGGCACAAACTATACATTATGCACTATACACCACACCACACAGAGCGCAATGAAAAGGAACAAGTCACGCTAGATAACGCACACACCAAACACCAAAGTCATTAATATTAACTCATCATCTTGTTCTTCATTAGCAGGCTTCTCCGTTTTGACTTGTGACTTGAGACTTGTGATTTTCTGTATGTACAAAGTACAGTGTACATTGTATCAATCTCGATGCTTTATGATTTTCAATGCTCATGTACTTTTATAGCGTAGGTTAGTGGAATCTGCATTCTACATTCGACATTCTACCTGAATTTAATATTGAATATTGAATAAAAATTGCGCTTTGTAGTCAAATACCGTCCTGTACATGACTACAATGTGACAATAACGAGTATATTCACTATTCACTGTTAAAAAGACCAAGAACTTTGGCTTCGTAGTGAAGAGAGAACTTGTAAGTTGTAAGTCGTATTTGTGCCATGTGCCGTGTGTTGTGTGTTGTGTGGTATTGTATACTTATTTTATTTATTATATATGTATTTAACATTTAGTATTTAGTATTTAGGTTTTTACTCTTCTCACTTTTCACTTGATTTCTCACCAATGCAAAATACACAACATACATTGTCGATACATATGAGGACGGCAGAAAGCAAGTGAGACACAAGGCACAAGTCAAAGCAATACAAATTACGTAAAAAGTAAGCAAGTTGTGGAAAGTTGATGTTGATGTTGATATTGATATTGATATTAATTTTAATATTGATATTGCCCCTCAACTTTACACTCCAAACGATATAAATAAGCTATTTGACTACTTCCGATTTCTAAAAAAACGTAAATTCTAGACTATAAAAAGAATTATAGTTAACAAGAATGTAAACAAGTAGATAAATAAATAAATAAAAATATTATGTTGTACTATGCTGATGCTGGCGCTGTTGGTTTGTGAATTGTGACTGACGTGCGCTTTGATTTTTGACCATTGAACATGGAGCATTGAGCTTTGATGTGTTTATCATCTTTATAATTCAATTTATTTATTACTGAATTCTATCTTTATTGAGCTACTATTTTACATGAAACTCCTTGCTCCACACATAAAAATCATGTTTTTACAAACGCCAAAACAAACATGTCATGTGTAATATCTGTGTTTTTAAATAAGAAGCGAAAAGAAAATTGATAATATTGAGAACTGTGAACTCAGAATATGTATTGCAAGAATTTCTTGTTCTTTTTATTGAACTTGATACTTGAGACTTGATATGAACGTGAAAAAATCTTGAATAAATAATAGTACATAAAATTATTATTGAGAATTGAGAATTGAGACAGAATATTTTACTGCTATTTTGTTTACCAATCTCATTATTTTCCTCGGTCAAACACAAGTATTTTCTCTTAATTAAATTCTTTATGCAGGATGATTGGATTAATAAGTTCTGTTGTCTGTACACTGTATAGACATGAGCTGTTTTTTATATATGTAAGTACGTCGTATGTTTTTGACTGTAAACATGCGACATAACGATAAAATAGGAGAAATTTTCACTGAATTAAGAGTTCAAAGTGGTAAACAAAATGTAACCCGTTTCTTAAAAATTAAAGGGAATATTTATAGCAATCAATTTCTCAACTTTCTACTCATTAATCCGAGGGATTTCATTTGCAGATTGCAGAGTGTGAGAGGTGAGAGTTTTTCTGAATTTTCGGATAATCTTAAAAACACGTACTCTTTGTGAGGTGAGACGAGGTCAATGTTTGAAGTGCTCTGAATATATAATATTGAAAAGGATATTTTACGTGCGTCCAAGTAGTAAGTTCACATTAACGTTTGTTTGTCACTGGTACATGTGTCGTGCTAAGAAAAATCTATCGTGTGTACAGCAAACAGTGTGAGACGCAATAGATCCAAGGGCCTAAATCCTACCTCAAGGGTCGTTAGCACGACAACGACACATAGAGCTCTAGAACCTAAGAATATATCCATTAGTCTGTGTACATATCTTTTCTCGGAGTAATAGTTTTAGGATCATCCACAATTTGTTTACTTCCCTTTATTCCTTTTCCACTTCATGACAACCATAAGTAATCATTACATATTACATGTTACGTGTATCTTACAAAAAAATACTACAACTTCCGTCTTGTTCTTGTAATCCAAAATCCAAAGAATCCATGTACAAAACGTGATTGCAATCATCATAAATAAATAAATTTCCAGGGGTAAAGACAAGAGCCAAGCAAACCATAATACGATATATAAAAACATTCATTTTATTTATTTATAAGTTCACTCCAAAAGAAGAAAAGAAAATATGGAAAAGGGAAAAGGTTAAGAAAACGGAAACTTGCACTCTCTGACTTGTTTTGTCTCTGGTTTGGCTTGGTTTGGCTGTCAAATCCCAATGGCAATTGGCAATCACAATCAAAGCAGAGGAGAGAAACCACAAAAATAGAAACATCATCATAACCATCTTGTTGAACTGTGTAACTCGTAAAAAAAGTAAAAGTCAAAACCAGAACAGCGTTTTTTATGTCTTGAGTCTTGACTCATCTACAATCTGCATGTACAATACAGGATAAAATAAACATAGAATTTTTATTTTTTTACTCTAATTTGAATTTGAATTTGAAGATTGGAAACTCGACACAAACAATGTAAATCAAATCAAATTAAAGCAAAGCAGAGCAAAAGAAAGCCTAAATTCATGCTCATCTTCATTCATTATTTCATGTTTATTTTATTCCATTTCCCAATCTGCATGAAGAATGTAGAATGTAGACAATATTTAATATGTTGTCGTGAATACATTTTGAATTATTTTGCTAAAACGTAATTATTGTTCAATGGAAAATCGAACATGACCATAAAGTATCACATGCATTATGCATTGTGCATTCGGCGTTATACAATATATGTTATACACATGCAATGTGCATGAAAGGCTGCATAGCAGACAAATCTAAACTACACTAGAAAACGCAATCATGAACAAAATTTTAATGGAATCTGTCCTTAAAATAAATGTTCAAGAAGCATAATAATATATCTACAGTCTACAGACTAGAGACTAGAGACAGAAGATTGAAGATTTTCAAGTGTTGACTGAAAAAGACCTTTTCTTTCTTTCTTTCTTTCATTCATTGTAATAAAGATACACATAAAAAATACAGATCGAAGGAAGAAAGATCAAGTCAAAAGATAATGAACAAGAACAATTGACAGTCGTTCATTTCCTTATTCGTTGTTCGCTAAAGTTGCATATCTCAACATGTTCTTATTTATTATGTCTGTGCACTGTGCTCAAAGCTCAGAGCTGGATTAACAATGGTATGGTTAGGCTATTGTCTAGTAAATTAAATGACAACAAGTCTGTCATCTGATTTCATGCCACTCGTACCATTATTTTATTATATTCATTTGCAATTAACATCCATCTTGAATCTTGAATCTTGAACATTTTATTATTTTCTACTTGTTTCTGGGTTGACACTCTGGATTCTGGATTTTAGATTCTAGATTAATGTAGATATAAAGTCAAAAATCAACAAGAGAAAGGCCCAATTTGTTCAGATTTCTCTATTTTTTATATGAACCTTAATTTTTTTTATGAAGAGTTGAGTCTAATTAAAATGTAATTATTCTTTGGTCTTTGGTCGGATGTCCTGTTCACTTTTAATTATTTTGGGGAAGAGTGTGAGCAACGAGTAATGACTGATAAGTCTGATTTCAATGAACTCTGTACTCTGTACTCTGGAATACAGACTAGATACAGTGTAAAGCGAAAATAGTAAATACTTGTATATTGTACTAGTTTCTTCACCCAAAAAGCTCACGTAGCTCAGAGACGCTTCTGTTTTGTTTTGTTTTGTTTTGTTCTGTTTTGTTGTTGTGGAGGAGGAAGTGTTTTCAGTTTCATTATTTCCCTGTATCTGAATTGTGTAGTAAATACATGTTAAATGTGTATGTACTTTGTGACTTTGGATTAGGATTTTGTATCTTTTCTAAAGACTTGAGACTTGAGACTTGAAAATAAATGAATGAAAGAATGAATAAATTAAAATGCAAATCTTTTGCCGGTTCACGTTGAAAAAACACAAGAACGACAGGATAGTACAGAATACACATTGCAGATTACAGCTATTCCTATTTTGTTATCTCTTTTCTGTTCTTTCTCATGCCTGCTGACAGTGTCGATGTCGATGGTCGATGTGTCGTCTCTTGCCTCTGTCTGTTGACTAAAGTTTCTAATTGTTTTCTCTCCTTATTCTTTTTTCATCCCAATGCTCAAATTAACTCATGTATGTACTTTTATGCAAAGGTTGAGGCAGTTTTTATTTAGACTCTGGAACAGAAACATCCCAAATCCTAAATTTATCAAACGTGTGTAAAGTGTGATTATCAATTACAAAATATTCTAAAACAGATTTACTGTCACCAATCATAAATAAGTAGTGTATAGTGCATAGTTTATGGTGTATCGTAATATTTTTGGAGTGCATCTAGTTGTATTTTTTCCCGACATTTTTACTGCATGACAAAATAAAGTTAAAATTAGACAATGGAACCTGTGGATAATTTACTCTTGTTGAGTGAGGGTGAAAATATAACTAGTTACAATAGTACACTAAATTCTCTTGATTTGGGAACGATCCGGAGGAGAAGAAAACCCAAAAAAAAATGTATTCGACGTAAGTTTTTAGTGAGGATCGTTATTGAATTTTGATTTTGGTTGGGTGAAAATGAGAAGAAAAGGTCAAGGTGTAAGATTCTTGATTCTTGAATCTAGATTCTAGATTCTAGAGTCTTGGGGTTTACTACCTATTAACAGCGTGTGCACAGCTTGTTTATTATTTATTTATCAATTAAAATTTACCGCAAAGCACAAACCATCACCGAGGGAAAGGAGAAGAGATGAAAAAGGGCAAGAGTGGGAGCAGCTTGACGGTTTATAATGATAATAATAATGATTATTATTATTATAAATTATTAATATAGTTGTGATTGTGTTATCACGAAAAATCGTGTCTTATCTTATTATGGTGGTTTTCATCTTTCTCTAGCATCTCTAGCATCTTGACTCTTGACTCTTGAGCTATACTGTACAGTGTACAGTGTACAGTGTACATTATTAGTTATTAGAAATTACAACCATTAGGTATTAGGTATTAGTGATCACGTAAAGACCGTTGACTTTTTACTGTTTATACCACAATAAACATAAACATGTCAGCGTTAACATGAAACATCAACTTGAAGGAGTTTACGCATAAACTATACTTATACTTGGCAATATTTTTGACCGCCATGTAAAATTAATTCAAGCAATACCGTATGCAGTATATAGAGTATACCCTTACGATATTCCCCTGTATAATTCGGCACGAAAATATTCCCATGACACTAGTGCCGAAAAAGTTCACCAGAAAAGCTGCCGAAATATATATATATATCTTGCGTTTCATGTCTCTCCATAACTGGCCTGACGAAATTCTGTCGAAAAATCAGTATTTGCTATTTCGGCAGAATTCGGTAGGTACTTATGCTTTATGCAAAATGAATGTAAATTACAATCACTAAACTAGCAATAACTGAGAAAAAATCTTACTTTCAAACTTTTGCTCCGTATTTTATAAAACAAGAGAATAGATTTAGTACTGTAGATTTGTATGGACTACTCTACCAGTGAAAAATTCCTGTTGTGGGATAAAATTTCGTAAAAAAGTGAGGTTGACTAAAATGTCGTTTTCAATCAGTTGTTACATTAATATGATGAAACAAAACGATAGACTGAATAGTATGTAGTTATTGTAAACAAATCGAAATGTTAATTATTAAAAATTTTTACATTTAAAATGGCTGTGGTGCATTTTTAAAAAAATTATTATTATTATTCGACTTTGTTAACGTAATAAGACGACAGCTCCGTAACTAGTACAGTCAGAAAGTTCATTCTGTTGTACCTTTTCTGAACACGGTGGACTATTCACTTCAAAAATTTTGAAAAATTGTTAATAATAATAATTATTATTAAATTACTCATTTTGTTTAATTATAATTGCCAATAAGAATCTTCTATCCTTATGCTTGTACATACAATGTAAATATTACTTCGAGTTGAGAAGGTGCCTACACATATCAAATAAATGTTCTATTATATAATTATTATTAAATATGTATATATTAATTTTAATCGGCTACAAAAAACAGCAAACTGTTGGCCGGAAATTCAGCAGTTATCCACGTATCGGAGCGAGATATGAGATGAAATCCCATGTACCAACAGAATTTTAGAGAGTTAGAATCTATGTCCACAGTCCAACGACAGTTATAATTGATGCTGGTAAAATAGCTACTTTAAGCAGTTATTGGATTAATATGATGAAACTAATCGGTAGACTTCATAGAGTATACTTATTATTACAAATTAAAAATGTTCATTTTTTGAAATGTTACCATTAAATATGTATGTGATGCGTTTTAATACAACATCTTGGAAGTTCGTGTTAGAAGCTAATTACATACATGTATTATTATTGTACATATTATTATATGTTATTATCACTAGCAAATGAACTGTTTCAAGCAGAACCGTCTTATTCAGAACGTTTTTCTCCATTCCGTGCATGCTCTTCATAATTTTTATCACACGGATAATCAATATCTTGATTAGAATCACCCTCGTCATTACTGCTTTACTTTCTGTTGTCATAAATATCATCATCAAATAAAGGAACTTATTGAGATGAACCTTCATTATGGTTTTTAGTCGGCTCACTGTCCATCACAAAGTTTCAATGTTTTAGATAATAAATAATTAACTTCACAATTAAAATATAATTGGCTCAAAATGCGAATTTGTACAATTGACGTTGACGTAGTAACTGCACATAAATTTGTTATGATGAATGTTTTTTCATTTATCACGTACAAGTTCATACTCATTGCAGAGAAAGTAGTGAATTGTCAATTTCATTTTTAGTTTGACGGCATCCTTTGAAGAGAGAAGACGTCGTTGATTTTGGTCCGAAATTTTTAAACTGCTTTTTTTGTTTTCCTCATTTTGAAGTCCGAGAATGACGTGTCCTTATTTTTTATTATACTGCGGAGAGGATCATTTACTCAGTGGCAAAAAGGAGCAAAATTTTTGACAAAGATCTTTGTGAAATACTTGATGAAAAACTTTTCGGTTTAGTGACCAATATATATATATATAGATGGGGAAGAACGAGTACGAGGCAACGATCACGAATGCAGGTAAAATTCTAACGTCACTTATTTCATCTCACAACTATTGTTATTTTCTGTATAAAATTCCAATATTTTAGCTTTTGTACTGTTTATTATACCAAAGTATGAAAACATATGCTTGGTTTATCTGTAGGAACAGAGGAAGACATGGATCAAGCTTTTGGAATTAGTTACTGGTGGAGCTTACTAAAATACAACCATCAATAGTCAGGTGGACGAATCTTTGTCTCAGACGCAAGAATTTCATATTTCAATTTCACAGTTAGAAACGTTCCGTTCAGGATTGAGAAAGCAGAGAAAAAGTAGAAAAACCCGACAGGTAATATCGTATGACATAATTTTTCATAAATCTGTACTACTTTTTCATGATTTAATGTTGTCTTTATTCAAGTGTCAGAATTTATAGTTTTGGTTAGTACCAACTAATTTTGTTTTTTGTCATTTTTACAGTTAGGTTTTCAAAGGAAGCTAAATCTCAGCCTAGCCAAAAAAGTACACTGGATGATGGTGAAAGTGAGGACCAAGTCAAGAAACCACGAAAGGTATGATCATTCCTGGAATATCGTGACTTTTGTATTTTTGTTTCTCATTATTTGGGTTGTAAAGTTGTTTCACAAAAACAATATTATTACGTAGATACAATGTTAATTTGCAAGTATTATATTATGTCAATATTATTATTACATAAAATTATGTTTTACAAATATTACCATTACAGTTTTAAATACCCATATAACATACCTTTTATCTTTTATAGCATCTTCGTATGTGACTTCACTAATCGCTAATTACATTACTTTTTTTGTTTGCTTAGCATAAAAAACAAGGACTTGAATTGTCACAGGATATAAGTGCGGTTTTGGGTGCTGTAATACGTATGTGACATTTCATTACTATAAGTGAAATCTTGATGACAGTCTATTTTTTAATACTATCTTTTATGCCATGTACTTTTAATATTATTATTGATAGATAGATAGATAGATAGATAGTACTTTAAGTACAATTTTATTGATATAGGCATGCGCCCTTTCAATAGGTGATTGGTCATAGGTTACGAATTACAACATCATAAAGATCTGTTTTTTTTTACATATTCATTTCATTAGTTTGTCTATAATATATATAATATAGCTTGAAGGGTGACAGTTTTCCGTGATTGTCAGCACGCGTGTTAAACAGAGACAAATAACAAAATAAACATGAATTCCTTGAATGTAAATATCATAACATGTATAGTAAATATTATTATTGTGTAATGCTTTTTTGATCTTTGATTTGATTATATAAAACATGTCCACACTTCTCTTTTATTTTCAGTGACGACAGTAGAGTAGTTTGGAGGTGGCATGAATGAAATCGCAAAACCATTGCTCCATTCAAAATCGTACTCTTGAGGATTTCATACGAGAGATTACCAGCAAATTTAATAAGAAATCGTATTCAAAATAATTTATTTTGGATTAAAATTATTAGATTTGGAAAAACATTATTTATATTTGTTTTTACTCTACTATGAATATTGTAGCCTCCTGATTTCTACAAAACAAAAATTATGTTAATTTCTTTATTATTTAGATATGGATGTTATGCATTTGTGTAAATGAAATATTGTACCATAATATTATGCTATAATATAGTGATGATTAGTAGAAGTATTTTTATTATTATCGATTATTATGATGACATTTTTATGATTACCTCATTTATAAAATGCGAAGCAAATGACGTCAGATTGTCTTAAATGTTACTGTACCGGCAATTATTATATGTACCTAAGACTGAATAAATGGGTTCCGGTATGTGTAATATGGATGACATAGTAAGTTGTAAATGTGCAGAAATTTTTCTGGTGAGTTTTTTCGGTAGTGATTTTTCATTCTTAAAGTATGTGCATATTTTTCGGCAGAAATTATTCAATACAAAAATTTCGTCAGAAGTTATTATGGTGAATGATTTCTGCAGAATGTTTTCTGTTGAAAAAGGTCCGAAATTTCGACAGAAAACCTATGACGAAACATGTTAGGGTATTTTCAGCCGAATTCACCATGGGGACTCCTGTACGGGTAGAGTATAGAATACAAATAACAACAGAGGGAACAAGGAATAGTAATAGTAATAATAATGTGCAAAAAAGGATATTGCAAGTATTTATCTCTCTGTAGGTCTTCTTCTTCTTCTTCCTTCCTTTTTTAATTGTAGGGAATGAAAGTGGATGTGGATTAAGAGTTTCCTCACGTTCCCCTATTTGTAATTTGACAAGAACTCGTCTTAATCATGATATGATTATCAATTCTAGTTAAACTTCATTACCAACTGTTCTGCCACATTCACTATTTACTGTATAAAATGCAACGCATTTCGTTTTTGGTAGATATACCTTGTATAAAGTCAACTACCAACTTGAAACTACAAACTTGCAACACAGCTTTGTTGTGTATGTCTGTAGTCTGTAGTCTGTACGCATTCGTATGCCCCTCACTCTGAATTCTACGAGACTGGCCGGAAATAAATGCGAGCTACAAGTATTTTTGACATGTAGTGAATTCAGTGTTGTAGTTGAATTTTGTTGTGGCATGTAAGAGACACTGTTACTGCCGTGTCACACAAAAAATATCAAGATATTCTAATGTAAGGGCAGCACGTAAAAGCCGTTTGATTTTTCGAACATTTTGAAAATATGCAAAATTTTAAAATCGAATTTCGGATTTCTTTGAATGTTTTATTATAACAAAGCTACCAGCCCGAGTTAGTGCTTGAGCACTTGTTAGAAACAAGGTGGGAGTCTTTTCTGTTGTACTTCAAAATATCACGGTAATCCGTAAAGTTCAAGCAGGGTAAACTTGCTCTTAAAAATAAGGTCTCAGCAATCGAAAAAATTCAATTCAAAAACGTTTGATGTCATTTTTCATGACAATTGGAGCGATTCGTTTATCAGTTCTATATTAGTTTTTAAGAACATTACTACTCCTGTGTATGCTGCAACTTTGGGGAAATTATATACACGTAGTATTAAGAAACAGCCACTAAAGCTAGAACAAAATTTTTTCTTCGAGCATAACGGTACCGCTCAAAAAATCTAATTGTAAAAGGGTGCCATGTGTAAAGTCCTGTTTGTATTAATTTACCATTTGTACTATCGTTAGAAATGAACATGCAGTACTAGCTTCTGTTTCTAGATTCGAAACATACCTTCAGCAGGGCGAGATTTTCATGTAGAAAAGAAATCAAGTCGGTTGTCACGAGATTTTTCGGCACCAAACAAAATCAATTTTTTTTTCTGGGTATTCAATCAACCAAATACCGCTAAAAGTAGTATGTAATGTTACACGAAGAGTACATTCCGAAAAGCCAATAAACTTTCATCTACATTGTCTGTGTACCAAAATATTGAACGACTCGCATTTATTTCCGGCCATTCTCGTATATTGAAAATTGAAAATTCAAACAGTGCGTGTTTCATGATGGCTCATCTTCTTCTTCATCCTCATTCACCATTTGCCATTTGCTAATCGCCATGTACAATTTGTTTCACATATGGTGGTTTCTAGTCTCTAGTGTCTAGTGTCTGATAGTAAAAAGAAAAGGGCCATAAATAATAGAAAATCAGTTTGATACAGATTAATAAATAACAAACGTACATATTATCACGCTAATAATTCATCCCTTGATCAAATTATCATTGATAATTAATAGTAAAACAAGACGCAAGGGGAAAATGCCGCTCAGTCAATAAAGAATGAAATTCTGACAGTCATAATTTAAATTTCATAAAAATTTTGTCCACAAATCAAACAATTACTGTGCAATTATTTGAAGCACATTCTTCTGTAGCAGACTTAGAGCTTACTTTGTAGAACGCATGTCGAATGTCAAATATCAAATATGTACTGACAATTTTAAGTAAGTAAAAGCACTAGAAAAATTCAGGTGAAGATGAAGAACATGTAAAATGTAAAATTAGGAGTAAAGAAGTAATGAAGTAGTCATGTCTCTTTAAATGTGCTGGCTGTTGGCTGAACATTGGTAACGAGAAAATAGTTAATCAGTGATCAGTGCATTGGCCAGTACAGAACAGAACAGTACAGTACAGAAGAGCGGAATAGCTGTATAATTAACTAAGCTAAAGATGGATTATTATCACAGGGATGATCATTCATAATTAATGTATTTAGCTGGTACGATGTCTTCTCGCTTTCCTGATACACTCATGTATTGAACCAGAACCAGAAACCATATACACAGAAGAGTACATACATACACACTTCACACTACTTACGCACAAAATATTACACATAATATTTATATTTAATACTTACACACAAATTCACGCACCACTATAAAAATTGTAGTGGAATGTTATCATGTTGTGTGTTGTGTGTTGTGTGATATGAAGGGATTCATCAGTTATACTTTATCTTTATGATGTGCATTCGCAATTCATACACGAGACACGAGCTGATAGTCTACTGTATTATATTGTATTGTGGAAAGTTTCACTTTCATTTCTTGTCGCGTCCTATAGACTGTGGACTTTAGATTGAACAACAACTTGCGTTTGCCTTTTCCTTTACTGTTTGATATTTGACAAAGGACGCGTCATCAAACGCATCATGAAAAACAACCACGACAACAACATCACTTTACACCTTATCCTTATCCTGTTCAGTATATACAGTTAGAGAAGAAAATCAAGAGGATGAGACTTTCAATCGTAGATACCTCTTATGATTTTCATTTTCATCTTGACCATTCTGCGCTGATGATCTTTGCACATTATACGCAAGACATAAGTATTTGGTATTTCAATGCAAAACTCAAAATTCAATGAAGAATTCTCGAACTTTTCTAAGGTGTGAATATTGAATAGTGAGTATTGAAAATTGAATAGTGAGATCTCGTGTTTGTGTTGTTTGTTAACTGTGCACTGTACGCTGCATAATAAAAATTTTGCACGACTTTGTTGTATATTCGAAATTTGACACTTGAGGCTTCATGTTTGAGGTTTGAGGTACATTTATTTACATGTTGATTTGGATTAAATAGCCATTTTAAATTCTACATCCATCAAATATCAAATATTAAACCAAAACAATCACTGGTCACTTTTCACTATTAACTATATGGATTTACTACACAAAATTATCTCTTACGTCGTTACTGATTCTCAGTTCTCAAATCTCAAATCTCAAGCCCCACACGCAGGTTTTGTGGGGGGAAATTAATTGAATTTAAATAGCACACATAACACACAACAGACATCGATCACATCTCAAATCTAAAAATCTACATAGTGCATATTGCATGTTTTGTCTTCACTGCGATCCACGAAGACTTTGACACGATACATGTGAAAAGTTGGGAGACACGTTTTTTTCCTTAACCGTTTTACCTCTGCTCGTCTTCGTCTTCACAGGATTATTTGATTGAACAAGATTGACTTTTTTGGTTTACTTTTGGCATCTGCCATTTGCCTTTTTCACATACTAATAAAACATTCTTGGGCCAGTTTTGGGTTTGAATTTTGAAGTTTTTAGTTTAGAGTTGAGAGTTGACAAAACTAAAAACAAATCAAAAGTCAAATTTATCTCATTTTCTGCCAAAATGATTAAACTGATAAACTAGTTGCTTTTCCTTTCCCATTTGCTATAGGCTATTAAAGGCAAAAGGACTGAAGGTGACATGTGTGTGGATTTAGCTTTATAATTTCAAGTTTCCAGAGACCTCGCTATACTTTGTGTGTTCCACGATTCGCCTAGTGAGTGTACAATTAAAAGAATAAATTAGATGCAACTGCTATTTAGTTTTATGCTATTCTATTTTCTCATTGCATATATCTACCGACAAGAAAACTGTCAGTTTACTATTATTATTTCCAATCCATAATCCATGATCTGCAGATACAAGGGACAAGGTACAAGGTACAACAACAATACCAAATTCCTGTCACCTGATAACATTTTATATTCTATTGTGTTTTTCCTTTGTAAATAAGTGAGCAAAATGCATAGCATGCATATTTTTCACTGTATTTTTTCTATTTGGGTAAAAGCTAAAAGTTGAATTGATCGTGAATTGTGGAGGAAAAAAATACATGTACAATATGTATATTGTGATTTGTCAGCAATTCTGTAAAACTTGACTCTGGCTTGACTGTTTTTACCTCCATTCTTTGGTCTTTGAAGTACCACAAAATCATAATTTATACACATACACACACATGAATTTGCACATATGTGCATGTGCCATGAGTTGATGGAAAGAAAATTGATGGGGAAAAATGCTGTTTGCACGAAGACGTCGTGTGTCTAGTGTCTAGTGTCTATCAATGTACTTTGTTCAATTTACATTATCTTATCTTTTATACTTTATACAGAATGCAGAATACAGAAGGATCAGATTTAGGTCACAATTGCAGATTGCAACCAGTTGACTAAATGAATAACTATGTAAATGTGAAGTGCATGTGTGGCGACAATTTTTTTCAATATGGAAGAATACGTTTATACTTTATGTATCGTATACCGTATACCGTATATATGCATGTCTTGATTGTTGATTTCTTATTTGGTTGGCGTAATTATTGGATTCGATTGGGTTTTCATTGGGATCTTGAATCTTTTGAGTCTTTGAGTCTTTGAGTCTTTGGGAATTCACCATTTTTTATGCTTCCATTTCCATGTTGGATGTTGAATGATGCGTATACATGTAATGAGTAATGAATAATGAGCCTTGTACAACTATTTGCATTTGATTTTTGGTGTACACTGTAAATTGTACATTGTACATGATAATTGACCTTAATTTCCTATGCACTTTTAAGATCAAACATGAAAGACATTTCCCTTTTGATTTTTAAACAAAAAAAACAAATGCAGTTGCAACAATGTTAATTGACAATTCAAACTTTATATTTACCAAGTCAAAACAAGGTGTTATAAATAAACAAGAGGCAAACATGACTGCTGATTGATGATTAATTCCGATTGATTGATTCTTGATTTTTTATGCATAATATTTTATTTTATTACAGCTCACTCATGCGATAATCCAGGGGCTCCTTGTTTGCACCACATGAGTTTGAATCCACATCATCAACCTCCTCATTACATTCATCCCAGAACCAGATCATTTGGTAAGACACTTTAATTATAGGAAAAATGCCGACTTTGAATTTTTTAAACCAATAGCAGATTACAGATAACACAGTTCTGACACAGTTCTATTTGCAGTCTCTTTGATCTTTGATGATGACGTAAAATATTTAGTCTTAAAATAGATTCTTTAAAAACTAGAGGCTAGAAATTGGATTTTGAATCTTCAAAGAATCTAAGAATCTAAGAATTTCAACTCTCGCTACAGAGGAAAAATTTAGGGAAATTAATTCGATATCGACAATATAATTTTCTTAAAATCGTTATTTATCACTCATCCGTTTTCCGGTTTTTCTTTTGAATTCATGAATTAAATTCCTTTCTTAATTTTTCAGATGAGGGGTCAAAAGCAAAATTGATTGAGTATCCACATCTCAGTCAGTTCAATCTACAGAGACGTCGTATTCTCAATTCAAAGGTAAGAAAAGAACTTTTACTATTTACTACGTAAAATCCAACTGCGTATCATCTTTTCATATTCTCATATACGAATTTCAGCTTTTGCTCACGTAAAAAGCAGACCAACAGCTATTTAATGTTTCAAAAGCATCTTTTGTAAAAAATTATCATACGGTTTGTTTCCGGCTTGCGTCACACTGATTATTTTTGATTATTGCATAAATTCTACGTAAATTGCATGTGCATATAATAATATTCATATTCATATGATATTCATATGATATTCTACCGTCGCAATTCCTGCTGATATTACTAGCTAAAGTACAGTTTGATGTTTATGGGAGGAAAAGGACTGGTCAAAACGGGGGGAAATAATAGTCGCTGAAATATAATTTTGTTTTGTTTTATTGGACACTTGGACAGTTTTATGTAGATTGGACTTAGATTAGTTAATACTTCATACTCCATACTTTATGGAAGAACGTCATCAGCCAGGAGTCGGGAGTTTGTGTGTTGTACATTGTACATTGCACCTAAAAATATTCATGATATTCATGTTTGCCCTATTGGATATTGGATATTGGACATTGGAAATGAAACATGCTGTACGTTGAACATGTTCGTGTGAGTACAGATATGCATGGAAATTTCCAGTCTCCATTATTCATATTGGTGGTAATAATAGCTGGTATTATTCACACAACACTGGTTTACACTGGAACTGGACTTTGGATTTTTGTCAGTACAAACAGTATAAGATTTATTCCTCTGTTGTTTCGTCTACTCTCTACGTCCAACTTAAACTACATCGTACATCCTCTTTCTCCCTTGTACGTTGGAACTTGGACGTTGAACGGTGCATAGACCTTTCACCGTCTTTTGTTTTCTCCGTAGGTATTCCATATTCCATATTCCATGTTTCAAACTCGATAGCTCCACTTTTCTCCAGACTCTAGGTTCCAGATTCTAGATTCTAGACTCTAGACTCTAGACTCTAGCTTCGAGACTCAAGAACCATTTACATATGAAAAAGGGAAATATTAGAGGTGCTTTATGGATTTTTACTTGATGCCTATATGATTCATCTACAACCTACAATCTACAATCTATAGTCCACACTAAAACTACAGACTACAAACTACGCTCCAATGTAAATGTTAGATGTAGACATAGACTCCATTTCAATATTGGTTTCGGATTTCGTGCTCAGTGTGATTTACATTACTTTGATCACTTTCACCGACTTTTACTATGCAAAGAACATGTACATTGTACATCTACCACATGTGTACACTGTACATTGTACATTGTACATCCGCATGTGAATGCACGCTCACAATAACTTTCATACTACTTTTGTAGATACCGAAACAGGTAGAACCAGAGAGAGAACGGAGGAATTGGTACTAGAAAAACTAGAAAAAACCTCATTGTTCTCCAGTTTTCTCCAGTTTTCCACTCATTCCATTCACTTTATATTTACCATGTACTTGTTAGGCATGAGGAATGAGGAATGAGGAATGTCCTCTTTTACCCATACCAATAAGAGAATAAATCAGAGTAGTGAGTGGTGAGTGTTGAGTGGTGAATGGGAAATCATGTGGGCATCTGCATGTTTCTACTTTCTATTTAACTGTTTAATGCGGAACTACTTACACTTAAAAACATAAAAATATACTAATATACACAAGTAAATGAAGGAAAAGAGCATGAAACATTTCAAATCACCTTTTTTCCGAATTCTGGATATTTAAGTATGTCAGTATCATGATTTTCCTGTCCAGTTTCTACAGTTAAATATAGACATTTGATGGAAAACAGGAAAACTAACAAGGATAAAACCAAAACTACAACCAAAACCATGGAATATCCAATATTTGTACAAAAAGGTATTTTGTATTTTGTACTTCCATTCTTTTATTATGGCAGTAACCAGTAACCAGGAACCAGTAATATCTACATAAATGGACAATGGAGAATGGAGAATGGACAAAAGGCAATAGACGGTGTTAGTAGACCAATAAAAACCAGCCTTGTCTTGTTTATTGTGTCTTGTTATAAATAAATTTACTAGAGGAAAAAATAGGGAAACACCCCGTGTTGAAAAGTTGGGCATTCACCATTCACTCCTGATTATTGATTATCTTGGGAGTTTTTGTCCACCGTCATCGTCACAAGCCAGAAGTCACAAGTCAGAAATATGTATATTATGAAGATTGACTTGACTGGATTTGACTGCATTTGACTTTTGAGAAAGAAAGGGCAAATACCTTGTTATTACTTTTCTTTTCTTTTTCATATGAACCTTCTCTGCTATTCCTTTTCCACTCTCTTTGTTTTCTTTTGCTAAATAAAAACCCATGAGAAAAATGAATATAATATTTTCTCTTGTTTTTTTAACTGGCTTATTGGCTTGGATTAGATTGGATTGGATTGGATTGGTTAGTCAATGTCAAATATTACTGAGCTTTCCGGAATGTAGAATGTAGAATTTAGATTAGGAAATGAAATGAAAACTAAAACCAAAAAATCATTTTGAAGCTCTTGTATCTTGTACAATTACACATAAAAGTAGCGAAAACAAGAACTTTTTTTAATTGAGCTGTCAATTGTCAATTCAGCTCAGTTTGAGTTTCTGGCTTCTAAATTCGGACTTTTGAATTCTGTGTAAACTTGCAGATGGAGAAAGTAAACAGAAGTTGGATTTTTGTAGCTGAATAGGAAATCGGGTCAAAGTTGATATCAAATCTTGTGATTTGTAATTTGTAATTTTATACAGGTGAAAGAGTATGAGAGATGAATGGGCGTATCAAGTATCCCGTATTCAATGTCTGAATACTGAATACTGAATACTGAATACTGAATAGTTAATTTTCTTGCCTCTCTATGTTCAAATTACCCTCTCTACTTTGCATTCCCTACTGGTTGTAGATTGTAGCAGAAAGAGTAGTTTCGTTCTCCATATAGATTTTAAGTGTTTCTAGTTTCTAGTTCTAGATTCTAGATTCTATGCATGCGAAGGGAAGTGAGTGGAGTGGCGGATTAGAGAAGGTAAATGGTTCTAAAGATGGCTTATTGCCTCATATTATATTGCCATTTTGTAGTGATTAAAATGCGAGTCTCGCCTCTCAAGTCTAAAGTCTAAAGTCTCAAGTCTCGTGTCTCATGTCTCATGTGCATCCGAGAGATTTGTAATCAGAGCGGCATTATTAGTAGACAATCTGCATAAAGTACAGTGTGTAGTGTCTAGTGTGTAATTTGAAGAGCTAAAAGACCTTTTGTGCCGCTCCATGCCACACCACACCATACCAAACTATATCAACCTATGCTTCATGTATTAGGAATCTCGGCTAAACAAGAACAGGAACAAGAACAAGCGGGAGAAATTGAGACCCGAGACCAAGAACAGAAACTGAGACTGGCTGAGAATATATTTATACATATCTACGCGTTTGTATTGAGTATTAAGTCAATGTTCCAGACGGGAAAACAGGAGCCGGCAGCCACATGGGACATTGACTCGAGACTCGAGACTCGAGACTCAAGACTCAAAACTCAATATCTGAGGCAAGTTTAAAGGTCATCCTGATATTCTGATATTCACCCAAATTACAGTAACGGATACGAATAGGAATATGGGTATGGGGTATGGCCACGCGTAAAATTGACTCTCTTCTGTAGACAGTGTATTTGCATTGTATTGTTCCCATGAATAAAATTTATTGAACCAAGAGAAACTCCTCTTTCTTTACAACATGCAAACATTCCCCTTCTTTCTTTTCACAGGAGTAAATTACCCGGTAAAATTTCAATTATTTTTCTACAGTAAACTTTCCTTTCAATTCCTTTTCCACTCCACAATTTCCCTTCACCAGATGTCGGTATACGTTTAAAAGCACGTTTAAAAGCACGAGGAATTTTGCTTTTTTGTACATTTTAGATTATAGATTGGGGTTTGTTATCTTTTTTCAATTTTTTTTCTGAATCTAATTTCTAAAGATAGCTTTTTATTTGCATATAAAAATGTGAAAAAATATGGGACAAATAAGAATTTTCATTTTCATTTCCCCTTTCAATCACTCATTCATCATTTATCATCCATAAATACATGTGTATCATCAATGTTCTCACAGTCTACAGTCTACAGTCTAGTTTAACTGGTACAATGCGTACTAGTTTCAATTTGCCAGCTCAATTTTAATTTCCTTTGATCTACTACACACTACATACTGCACCAAGAATCAAAAAGGAAGAGTGTGTCTAATATGTAATATAATAGAGAGCATCTGCTGTATGGAGTTTCTCTCTCTCTTTCTTGGCTTGCACTTTCTTCTCCAGTTTTCTTTCCTTCTTTCTCCATAGCTGTAGATAGCAGATATCTATTATCAAGTTAGACAAGTCAGATCAGTTGGATTTTCAACATGGTTGACTAGTGAAAGCAGGAGAAATTTTATTAGGCTTATATATCTACAAGGTACAATACACATTATACATGGAATACAAACCATGGGCATAATTCTTGTAGCCCACTGACTACTGATATACGTCTACATCGTGGACCAAGAATCAAGAATGGGGAATGGAGAACGGTGATCGTGATTGTGACACAAATGTGGAATGTGGAATCCAACCAAACTAAATTTCCAAGGCTCTAAATCAAATTACAGTTACCATCAATCGACGGCGGTAACTGCGGTGTTCACTAAAGAACTCAGTCACTTTCCTTTGAGCTTTGAGCCAACAACCAACAACCAACAGCCAAGAACCTAGAATCTAGCCAGGACAGAACAGCACAGAGCCAGCCTTTGGCAATTTTACGTTGTACGATGTACGACAAACGATATAGTACTAAGTCGTTTTAGATATTCCATGCTCCATCTTAGGTGAATGATGAATGGTGAAAGTCCTTTTCGTTTGAAGTACTGGTAGTTGGTAGTCAATCCTTCATCGACTATCGAATTGGAATTGGAATCCTCAGCATTTATTAGGGGAAAAAATAGGTAAAAAGTCAAGGCGAAGAGAGATGAGACTGTTTTCTCCGTTTCAAGACTCAAGACTCTAGACTCGAGACTCTAAACTCAGAAACCAATACCTTTACTTGTTACTAGAGTCAACTAACTACATATTGTGTGTATTTTTGTACAATGTCAATGCACATTATATATTGTATACAGTATCCTTTCCTATAAACAGAAACTTGCTTTCTTTTTCACGATAATAAACTGCGTGGAACACAAAAATTGGTGCGTACATACCAGAGCAAATCAGAGCATATCATGGCACGCTGTAGATTATACATTATACATTACTCAAGTACTCATCCTTGACGTTGATATTACGATATTACGATGACAATTCAGAAGCAAAGCCATATGCACATGCTCTCTCAAATCATGTCATGTCATGTAGATTCTTAGATTCTAAATTGTGGATTTTATATAGTAGATTGCAGATGCTTATAATTTATGATGCATCCGAGCTAATGCAATTTACATGTGTGCGAGCTTCCAGCTGCAAGCTCAAAATTCATATGTATTTCAAAAGTACAGTAGACAACCGTCGAATCATGTCGAAAAGTACAGTAAATTTATAATCCATCCTCAATCCACAGTTCAAATATATATAGAAATGAATCGTTGGCAAAAATCAAAATCAGAAATATATAGGTCTTGAGAGACGTCAGTTCAGCTAGCAGACAGTGTAAACGGGTAAAAATTCGTATAGTTTGAGTCTTTGAATATGACTTGGCAAAAAATTATGCTCCAGGCTCCAGGCAGAAATACTTAAGATAAAAGAGGAAAATTCATCTTTTTTCATTCTCCCCTTTGACTCATTATTCATTATCCTTTCTCTCTGTCTCCCTCTTCCCGTTTACCACTAGTCTAGTTTGAATAGTAAGTGCAAGTTTTTCTGGCCAAAGTCTGGTTCTGATTGTGGATCAAAAATGAATTCCCAATACCAATACCAATGCCATTCCTTGAATACAGATATTGTTCGACATTCGATATTTGTTTGACATGACGGGAATTTATGGAGGATTTGACAAATTGATGGAAGGATTCAATCAAAATTCCTGATGGATTCGCTGGCTGGTGCATTCTCTTCTGTTTTCTTGTGGATTGTGTATTGTGTACTGTGTACTCTACTTGTACACGAAATATGTAGAAAGAAATTGGAAGACTGTTTTTGACAGCAAAGTGCAGAATCTAAGAATGATCCGGAACACCAAAGACACGTATCTATATAAAGTGCTAAATTTAATTCGTTCATCAAATAATGATTTAGTGCAAAAAATATGAAAGATTCCCATGTAATTTGTCAATTAATATACAAAAGATATGAGTTCGTTTAAGTTGCACTCAAACCTACAAGTAAAACTCATGTCTCATAAATATGTAAATGAAACATGGTATTTGATGATTGCTAAATAATTGAATTATAATTTTCTTAAGTCATTTTGAATTTTGACTCAATCAAAATTTGATTGTCTGTGGTCAAAATGGGATAAATTTTTGAACCAATTCCACTTCGAGTTCATCGAGTTCATACCAATTCCTAAGTCATATTGTTGAACATTTATAAGTGGTGTTTAAGAATGATGAAAATTCATTAAAGTTATCAAACTTCTGGATACTGAATAATGTAAATGTGGAAAACTTGCTTTCATCCATTTTTCTATGTATCGAGCGGGAATAATAAATAAAATCATGGTTTCTTCGTTTGATCAAGTTACTGGGAGAAAAATCCAATCCATGGTTTATGGTTTATGAATTGTACCACCTCTTTTTTTTAAACATAACCAACACAGTTAAACGTAAACGTAATGGAGAATAATGGCATTACAAAATTCAAAACATTACAATTTACAACACAGTACACCCAAACTCTCTTGTACCATTCCCAATTCCAATTTCTAGATTTTTGAAAAGTAATTAATTTTAATTTTTTCTCCTGGAACATAATTGACCTAATTCTCTGATATTATTAAAATCACAAAGCACAAAGCACAAAACATAAAGCATCGCATTCCCATTCTCATTTCCGTTTGTGTGTTTTCCCATAGTTTGGCCTGGCATTTGTTAAATATGAGGTTGAATTTAATATGTTTATGGTGTATGATTTATGGATGGGTAAATATCTAATCTGTGAAACAATAGTCAGTAATGTTATACCATATAATATATCCATCGCTCCTAATATGTATTATCTGTATTAAGGTGAAAAAAGGGGGAAAGATACAGAGGAAATCCTTTTCATTTTCATTTTTTGTGTTCATGCGATATGGATTTGAAATTAATAGGAGCTTTAGATATTTATCCGAGGAAAAAAACCAAACCAAACCCAACCCAACCCAACCAAGGAATGGAAGCAAAGAAAAATGAGAGGATAAAGATGAAGACGTATAGAATAAGGCAATTGGATCTACAATCTAGAACATAGAGTCTAGAGATGGAATTTAGAGAATTTGTATCTAGAATCTACAGTCTGTAGTAAAATTCCATACAAAAAAATCCAGTACATGAGGAAAGCCTTCCCCAATATTTCTCCCATCCTTTATATTTATATTAATCAGTTCTTAATATTGTGAGAATGTGGAAAAAACACAATGGATTTCTCATATTTACGTGGAATAGTGCAGGTTTGATAGTATTAAGACGATGGAGAATCCACGTATTTGTTTTTCTGCCTCTTTATCTTTCATCCTATTAGAAAAAGAGAGAATATCAACCTTTTTTCACAATCCACAATCCACACTCTACCAGAGGAAACGATGGGAAAAGGAGCTATTCGTCCATGGATGTGTGCTTGCTTAACACTAGTTACAGGCACTGTGGGCAATGTGTAATATAAAGTGTATACTGCTGAAACTGTGGGGTGACGGTGTATCTAAGATACGGTAAATGGATGAGGACTGGATAGTGGATAGTGGAAAGTGGCTAGTTTACCTCTCTCCAATGATACAATGTTTGCTCAAGCATCCGATTCCGAACATTCCTGTTGCTCTTATTGTTGTTGTCATAGTTAAGCCGGTTTGAACAAAATAAAATTTATGAATCTTTCTCTCCCTTCCGCTTTCCTTGTTCCGTGTTGTCTCATTCAATTTACAATACCATAAAATTCTAAATGCATCCGCATCCCCTACAAATGTAATGTTGTTCAAGAGTTCTCACGATTCCTATATCCTACATGTACCTCTTTTTCTTGCACTCTCTCTCTCTATTTCTCTCTCTTTTTCTGTATGTGGTATTGTGTGCATCTGCCATTGATATTTATAATTTTTGTACATATGATTTGTACATCAGCTCCCCATGTACTCCCTAGCCACTCACATACCATACCTTTACCTTTTATGAGATAAAAAAAGAAAGTAAAAGTGAAAGCAATATTTTCATGTAAATCCACTACTTTCTCCAACTTTCTACCTTGCGCTTTCTCCTGGGCTGAATATTTTCCTGTAGATTCTAGATTCTAGATTCTACACTTTTAAAATCGAAAATATGAGGTTGACCCAACTGTGAGTGTAAATTATATGCAAGTGCGCAAGTAAACATGTGAGTGGTTAGCAGGGGTGAAAAATGCAAGGTACATGTGAGAAAAAGGAAAAGAGTAGACAACATGTTTACTGGATTCACGGATAACTCAAACTAAAACGGAAACAAGAAAAAGTAGAGAGAGAGAACGTGAGCTGAGCTGAACTGAGTTGAACCGAGTTGAGTTGGTTGGTGAGGATGGAAGACGAGGGAGATGTATGAGATACTACGTAGTTTGAAGTGGAGAGGCAAGAGAAAGAGTCGTCCTTGTTGGCTGTTGGTGTTCCCAAAAGAGAGGAACCAAACGAAACCAAGAGTTAAAAACTGTTCAACGTTCAGTCAATCTATAACACACGAGGAGAAAGTCTAGACATTAGACTCTACACTCTAGACTCTAGAGTGAATAGTGAAGAGTGGTGGTGTTGAACGTTGAACTGCCTGTGCATTGTGCACTGTGTATGTGAAAGAGAAAGTACAGTGGTTCTTGGTTGTGAGACTTTGGTGTGGTCTGGGCTGATATTTTGGATTTTGTAGTTCAAGTCAATACTTGTGCATTTTACAGTATACTGAGGCCAGAGCCAGTGTTAGTGCCATGTGATCCACAGATCTACCGTATTCAAAAAATCCACAGTTTCAAATCACATGCGGCTTCCCCTAAACTCCATTTCGTTTTCAATATTGATACCCATACTTTCTCCCGCTTTCTCCAGCGCAGTTCTACATTCTACAGTGTAGCTCTAGTTTGTAGTTTCTAGTTTCTCGTTTCTCGTTTGTCGTTGTGAAGTCAGCACGTCACCTTGCAGATTCCAGATTCTAAATCTAAATCCAAACCCAAACGCAAACTCTAATCCATGCCGAAGTTTTGAACAAACAAACAAATGTGTATGGACAGTAGATTGTAAAATGTAGTGTCTGGTGACTAGTTTCTTGTTTCTAGAGTCGAGAGTCCAGTGGCTGTGAAGAAAACAAAGGTTGTTATGTGGAGATACGGACGGACGGATTTGTAGTCCTACTGATGTACTGATATTCCTATTCACGTGTATTTGTGTTCGTGTCACATGAGTAATTCTCCCCGTTTCTGCACTCTTAACGACTGTTGACCACAACACACATCACCACACACCATTTCAAAGATAGAGCCAAAACTCAACCACGCACACCAACAAAGTTTTATCTACCAGCTAAAAATAAGGAAGTGGGTGGACACTATTTTGTGTAATTTCAAGTTTCAAGTCTAATCCTAAGTCCTTGGGATTTTCAAACTCGAATTCAGTCTCCATTCTCCATCTCCATCTCCCTTTCCATCTTCCATCTTCCTGTCATTGGAATCCCATTGTTTGGCTTGACAGGCTTTTGAACCGCTGAACCGCTGAACCGTTGTTTGGTTCATTTCTGATTCCATTCAGCATCCCTTTCTCTTTCACCTCCCGCTTTCACCAAATGGAAATGGAAACTGTCAGTTTCAAGAAAAATGGTAGTCCCCCTTCACTCTGCAAGGGGTTAGCTTTCAATTTTCAATTGTTCGTCTACATTTCAAAAGTCTTTAGTTCCTTCTCCAGTGTGTAGTGCCTAATGTGTAATGTCTACAGTCTACAGTCAGTCTACAGTGTAAAGCAATATAATCTCGAAAAATATAGCAAATTTCATGCTACATTCGTCACTGTATTTTAAATCCACATGAATTACCCACATTCAAGTCAAAGTTGGAAGATGAGAAAATATATCATTTCATTCCATTCCAACGTACTTGCTCTCCTTCACATTTGTATCAATAAAAACGTAGTGTACTGTGCTCTGTCGTGTCATTCCTCGCCCACATTTTCACCTCAGAAGTAAACAAGACAGGATTCAGACCAGTTAGCAGTTGACGGTTGACGATGTGTAAATAACAGTTAGCCTAACGATGATAATAATGACAAGAATATATTCAGAGTCATTGCTGTAGTTAGTCGTTAGTCGTTACTTTTACAGTTCCAGTTGCCAGTTGCCATTGGACTAGAAACTAGAAACAAGGAACACATCGTTTTGGGTGTGCTTAACTTTTAACTTAACCCTGGTATGAAAATGTGATAGAATAAACCTCAAATCCTTTATGTGGGTCACCTCTACATTCTACATTCTACAGTCTACAGTCTACAAGTAATCTTTGGAGAGATATGGCAAAATGGCAATGACAACTGCAATGGCAAAATGAAATAGTTGGATATAAGTGAGAAGTTGATTAAAACGTGCTACTGCTAAAACTACTACTACTACTACTACTGCTCCTTTGACTCTGTACTCTGTACACATGTTCATTACACACAGCAGATGAGGAAAATCAAAATTCCTCTTTCTCCTTCTCTAGCAAGACATATGTACATTGTACATACTCCATACTCCATACTCCGTACTCCACACAATACACATGAAACGGGAAGAAGAGAGAAAAAGAGAGCGACAGAGAGAGACAGAGAGAACGTGAATGATGTTTGAAGATAAGGGAAGAGTGTAAATAGATGAAGAAAGCACACTGAACATTGAACATAGAACATAGAGAACCAAATATTTACTAAATCTCTCTCATTCCCTTACCCTACATTTTGTTTTCCACTCTTGTTGACTTTCCGTCTAGTGGGAAAAGAGAAGAGAAAACATATACATAAA
This sequence comes from Sminthurinus aureus, assembly GCA_034698265.1. Taxonomy (NCBI): domain Eukaryota; kingdom Metazoa; phylum Arthropoda; class Collembola; order Symphypleona; family Katiannidae; genus Sminthurinus; species Sminthurinus aureus. The sequence goes on from JAQGBH010000118.1 coordinate 67,794, forward strand.
CGTGAACACACAGAGAGGAAGAGAGGTCAAGACAGAATTAATAGCAAAAGAGCTAGAGAGTATACACTATACACTATACCCTGTACGATGAAACTGGCAAAAGTCACTAGCTGCTGAATGGAATGGAATATTAGGACGAAGGAGGACGGAGGACGGTTGGATGGTTGAATTAACTCTTAGTCTTATTGGAATTTGACTAGGGACGAGCATGTAACTTATAACATGGACAGTATTATTTAATATTATTGTCGTCTCAAATAAGCGTCTTAACAACATCAAGATTCCAGATTCAAGACTCCAGACTCTAAACTCCAGACTCTTGATGAAAAAGACCAAGGGAAAGTCTTAGAAAGTTTTCCTTTCTCTGTGAAATTTTGTCAGTTTGTGATAAGACCAAATATCAAATACCAAATACCAAATACCAAAGACCAAACAACAAACAACAAACACGGGGAAACTAAAACAAGGAGAAGAAGCAGGAAATGAGAGTTTTAAACATGAATCTTAATTGGAAAGATTAGTCAAGTGATCATATCACGTTACTTGTATTTGTGTCTGCATCAACATCGACATCGACATCGGAGTCAACAACAATAATAATAATAACAGCAGTCAGTTCTATTGCTCTGTCTCAGTTTTGAGCTTTGAATTTTCATCTTTGAGCAAATGAAGAGGTGAAAGCAAGTGAGGGTAGGACACTGAGGAACTTTCTTGTGTTGTGAGCTTTGAGCTCTGAGCTCTGAGCTGGACATTGTTTAAATTTCCCTAATTGTTCCAACTTTTTCTGCCATTGACATTTGACATTTTATCATGAGCAGTGAACAGTGAACAGACAAACGGAACTCTTGATAATTTGATAATTTGATTGGTAACTTGTTCTGCCTCTTCCTAATCTTTAAAGTTGCGTTGGCTGCCTGCAAGTTGGGATTTTGGATTTTAGACTAGTCCCATCATATTTAAGTTTTAAGACAACTCATTTGTTGTTAATTTCTGCTTGAATCCATTTCTAATTTCTCATTACCCATTACTTATTACGAGAAGGCCAGAGGAACAGAAAATAATGTCTTACGACTTACGAATCCTAAGTTAGGATTTACGATAGAGTAAACTGATGCAATTCTGCCAAAAATACGGTGCGGGTGAATTTCATTGATAAACGCATGTTGTTCACGGACATTTCACAAAGTCGTTGAAATAAAGCTGGTCCATTTTCCATTCCCCATTTTCCATACATCAACAAGAATAAGAAATGCCAGCAGTGACAAGGAGCTCGTATTCCAGCTCCAGATCCATATTCATATCCATGTCGATGAACGTTAGCTAAATAAGGTGAAAAAAAAGATAAGGAATAGTGCTGAGCGTCTACCGTCGAGTGTTGAGTGTTGAGTGACAGCTTTTCTGATTATGATTATACTTTTTTTAAAAAAAACTGCTGAGAAATGCAGGGAAATAATGTGAGAGTGAGCGTGAACCTGAAAACGGATATGAATCTGAATATGGAAGAAAGAAATGAAGCTATTTTACCATTGTCATTCATACTGTGGATGTTTTATTGGAATCATCTGACATGATAGTTTTTCATGACATGTCGTTTTCTACGCTACTTTCTCCCACATTTTCACTCACCACATACCATATACCATACTGGTGCTGGTGCTCGTGCTGGTAAAGAATTACATGTGTCAGTCAAGCCAACTAAAACTACTATCTACTATCTACCTACTGTGAAAACTACAAGGAATCGACTTAGTTTATCCAAGAAGGTACACCGAGATGGAGGTGGAAGGACAACGTTATTATTATTATTATTATTCCGACTTCCATTTCCATTTGCATTGCAACTACCATTATCATTACCATTGCGATTGTGATTATTCAAACATGGTGAAAAAGTTACGTCTTAAAAGTGAGAGTGAAAACATGAGGAATGCCGAGTGAAAAGCGTAAAGAAAGTTGACTTGACTAAAGTTACGCCGGTCTTTTTCTTTTCCCTTTTCCTTTACCTTCGAGAACCTTTCTGGTGGTGCAACTTGGAAATTTGGAATAAAAAACTAAAAGTTAAGTTGACACACACCACAAAGGAGGCGAAGGCGAGCCCCAAGTTCAACCAGACGAGGCAATACAACAAAAAAGTAAAAAAAAACCCAGGTATGTAACAATATAGAATATTAGAGAATATTATAGAGCTAGCAACTAGCAACTACCAACTACTTTTGATATTTTCTCATTTTCTCCTTGTCCGTTGTGTTTTGTGTGTGAATGTCTGTAAAATCTGGTGCGTTCCCTTTCCTTCACTTGATTTGACTTGGCGTACGTTTTCTTACCGCTTCCGCGTAATTACATTCATAAGCATACATAGAATCGGGAATCGTGGGATCAGGAGAAAAGGGAGAGTTTACCGTGCCATGAAAGAGCAAGAATAATCAAGTGGCAAGCTTTCAAGTGCTCAGTGTATAGATTATAGAGTATATAGTACAGAGCTGAAGCTGAACATGGGACATGTCGTTGTCGTTCTCGTCGTTTTCGTTTTCGTTGTCCTTGTCCGTGTCCTTCTCTTTCTCCTTCCTCTTTTCCTCATACAAGTTTAATTGGAACATTTTGTTCATGTCGAAGTGCAAGTGGAAGGAAAAGGAAAGGTAGAAGTAGAGGACGATGTGGATTTACTAGTATATGTCCATGTCTTTGAGGCCACAAAATGTAGAGGTTGAATGACGCAGTCTGCATCCTCAACACTCTTGACTCTAGATTCCAGATTCCGGATTCCAGATTCTAGATTCTAGATTCTAGATTCTCGTTTCTAGCTTCTAGACAAGAACTTGAACGAGAGATCGCACTAGAGAAGGAATATAATGAGCGTGGCTTTTCATCCCTTTATTAGACTAGACTACGCTCAATCATCAACTTTTGAGCTGCTACTTCTCACTCCTCACTCCTCACTCTTAAATTCCTCATGAATGTACGTGACGACTTTCAAAATTCTACACTCTAAATCCAAGCTCAAATTGAGCTATTAAAGTTTTTCATCAACCCTTCATCTATATTTAATTCGTTAAACAAGTGGATTAAAATTTTGATTCACCTTCAACCTTCCCACACGGTACAAATGAGCATTGCTGAATAAAGTTGATAAACCATAAACGGTTTGAGATTTGACTTTGCTCCGACTACTCGCTACTCCTGTACCATATTTTATAAGAAGAGTAAAATTGTTTTCGTTGATGGTTTTAAGAGATTAGAAAGTGTGATGATTTTTTATATAAGAAAAATTTTAAATTTTAAATTAGACATTTAATATGGAGAAGAGAAAAAAGTACAACTAGCAGATAGAGAAAAATCAACAATCAACAAATCAACAATATTATTGAGAAAAGTATGTAGTATTTCCAAAAGAGAAAACCCAACAAAAAGGCAAGTTTGATATTGATGCAGTATTCATGCTTCTACAATATATGACGGCATTATTATTATTATTATTATTATTATTATTCAAGTACAAAGTGTACAACTTGCTACAATAATTTACATAATTGTAGCATGTCGTTGCTTTCAATACTCAATACAACACAACACAATAAAAAATTCCTACAATAAGTTTTTAAATAAACCGTAGAACTCAGAGTGTAGAACGTAGAACGTAAAAGTACATGTACATTTTGGGGAAAATAGAAGGAGAAATAGAAAATAGAAAATGGCTAGTTTTCTCCGGATTCTACAAATACATAGAAATATATTATAAATATCATGCTTCATGCTTCATGCTCTCATGCTTCAGCGGAACATGGTGAAAGGGTATTCAAAGTATCCACATAAAGTGTAATAATAACTGAAAGTGTATTAGAAATTAGAAATGACAATCCCAATGACAATAAACATGGCAGAGAAGTGAAGAGAAGAGGAAGAGGAGACTTTCACCAAACTTTTAGTGAATACCAAATGTCTATTCCCTTTTACCTTTTTCCTATTTCTATATTTCCTATTACCGACCACACACCACGGCACCACGGTAGCGTGTTGAAACATCCTAAATCCAAATTCAATGGCAAGTACACACGCAGGAAGTAGTCAAAAAACCATGTACATTACAATTACAGGGAATGTAAAAAACAAGGAACTGAACAACGTAACAGTGTAACAGCCAAAGCTGTCAACTACACCAAATCTTGTATGTACTGTAAGGACAATGCAGAGTATGCATTATACATGTAATATGTAATTGATCGGACAATATTCTTGATTCTAGGTTCTTGATTCTACATTCTAGATTCTATAATGTTAGAAGTTAGAAGTTGGAAGTTGGAAGGAACTGGATATATTTTCTTATCAATCGGATAATCGGATTTTCCTCGATTCTTCCGTGTTCACCGAAAACTCAAGAATTGATGACCGATTGAAATTTTCTGCGTCTAGAGTCTAGAGTCTAGAGTGTAGATTGTTCAAACATTAGTGAAAAATAATAATAACAGTAATAATAACTGTAGTAGTAGTATTTTCTCGCTGCAAAGTCTACTACCTGGCAAAATTAGCCTGACGTTGACAGCTGTAAAAAACGTAACTGTTTGACTGAATTTTTGACTTGCTAAATTCTGAATTCATATAATATTTTTAGTCATAAATCATAACCAAAGTCCAAAAATTTATAACGTACAATTCAAGAAAAAACTGGGTCAAGAAATCCGTTTTGCAACCTTGTAATTATGATAGAATTGACATGAGCATCCAGAATCTAGAATTAGAGCTTAGTGAAAATTCTGAATTTTGGGATTTTCAAGGCTTTTGTATCTGGTATCTGGTACAGTGAAGCTAAGTAGGAGCAACAAAATTGAATATTATCTCTAAACTCTAAACAGCTTTTACGTTAACCAACTTTTCCATATTTTCAGTCAACCTGTAATGCAGATTTAAACTGTATAAATTTCAAACATACGATACCATAGCTAGTTGATAGGGAGTATCAGAATCTGTAGGCTGCTCCAATTTCTCAGTCCATTAAAATCCACATCTCTCCAGTAGGAGAAAATCCGTACATGTATAATATGTATTATGTGTTTAGTATTTATAAAAGAGGAAGTGAGTTCAAGTCATACACATAGCACAAAGATAAGCATTATGTACACTGTACACAAATGCATACAAATGAGTGTGTGAGGAGAACGAGAGAGAAAATGTGTGAAAGCTTACAAAGCTGGCTTTCTTTTTCTGCCGTAGGCCAGAAAAAGAAAGAGAGAGAGAGATCCAATGTAGCTAATGAAAATGAGATAGATGAATTGGTTCATACCATAATAATATGTACATATTATATGTACAGATATGGTAAAGCAAGTGTACTGTGTACTCTATATTGTATTTACATCAAGGTTTTCAAGGAGCCAGCTGATAATGTATAAATACTAAATACACAAAACACAAAACTGCACATTGTACACTGTTCCGTGTTCAGTGTTCAGTGTGTGTCGTGTTATGATTAGTACTATGCATTAATTAATATCTATTATGCTAGAGTCTAGAGTCTCGAGTTCATGATGAACTCGACTCGCATTTTCACCGCAGTGTTACAGTGTTATTGTACCCATCATGTATCATGTTATCATTTCATAGACCATACACCGTAGACCGTAGACAGACGACCCACAGAAGAAACATTGCCCTCAGCATGTATTAGTGTATTACTCCAAACTCCCTCAACTAGGTAAAATATAAAATATGCACGCCTTTGAACACTCGAGATGGATCTCATTTTGAAATAAAATAAACAAACAAACTATCGTCTCATGTGTATTGATTTTACAATGTATGTACAATGTACAATGTACACTGTACACGCTATACATGAAATTTCATTGACACTACTCGATGCTCAATACTCAGTACTCATTGTCAATGTTCTCAATGTACTGTGTACGGTTTCACAGGAGAAAACAACAACAGACACACAAAAGATGAATAAAAGAGCTTCAAGTATCAGAATAACATGCTCATTGAATTATTAATGATGAATACAAAGAATAAAATTAAGTCATTTAAGGTATGTCTTTCAGAGCGTGATGATGATAACCAAGTTGATGATTTAAATTATTTGGATTTGGATTTGGGTTCAGATTTGAGTACGGATTTGTTCTCTCTACTCCTTATTCATTTTGCCCTGTTTTGTGGATAAAATTCATGTTCATATTCCTATTCATTTGTACGGGATATGAGATATGGGGCATGGGATACGAGTATTCATAGTAAGTGAACTCAAGAGGGCCCATATGTACTAGAGGTTAGCATTCTTGACTGCCATAAGTATAATGGAGTCCCCTGTGTAAAAGACTCACT